>JAOANR010000009.1:58056588-58339416 GCA_030278955.1 Hygrophila difformis
TCCAAGGCATCGTGAATCAAAACCCGCTCCATGTCATCTTCAATAAAGCCTTTATCTTGGACGATCCAACTTTAACTCATTTCTTGATAGTAAGAATAGGCCTGTTGATTTATAAAGATCGCCGGATTGAAGATGTCTCCGGTTAGTTCTTGCAAAGGAGGTGTATCATCCTTCCTATTATGGCTTTTCTTCTTTGCTTTAGAACCACTCGGATTTTTGATTCCCTCAGGTGAAACTTTTTCTGGAGATTCAGTATCATCTTCTTCCTGTTGTGGATCATCCTCTCCCTGTTGAGAAGAATAGAATGCAACTTCCTCCCCATCCACAGAATCAGCAACCAATAATTCATTCACGAACTCATATGCATTATTTACAGCTGCCGGTTCCGGATTATGTTCCCTAATAACAAGTGGCTATGATGGAGGAGGCTCCTTGGCTTTCTATTTCTTTCCGACATTGTTTCTATTGGTTCCTTGGGTTGTTTTCCTCTTAGGTCTCATGATAACGTAGTTTTGGAAGATGAAATTGCTATTAGGAAGCTGATTAAACTGATAATAGAAGAATTTGGACTGATTGGGAAGATTAGACAGAGGACCGATCGGTCTTCCTCTTTTAAAGAGGGTGAAAATTTGATTTTGTTGGGATATGGAGTGATTGATTTAATCTAAGTCCAAATATACACTAAATATATGAGTTGGAGTTAGTATAATGCTGTTTTGGACTCTATAAATCGATTAGATATGATTTGAATCTTTTGGACTCGCGGATTTTTCAAAAATTCGTGTCGGTGGCGCCAAATGTGGCGCTCGAAGGCCGATTTAGGCGCCACACAGTGCGTGTGGCGCATTCTGAAGAACAATAAAATCCGCGGCGCTGGGGAGCAAATTTGGGCGCCGCACAATGTATGCGGCACCTCCAGGAAAAACAAGAAAAATTTTCTAAGTGTTCAAGGCGCCAGTGTGGCGCTGGAAAACAACTTTAGGCGCCATACAGTATGTGTGGCGCATCCTGAAGTAGTCATGGAAAATTCCCAATTTTGCGGCGCCAGATGTGGCACTGGAGAGCCAATTTAGGCGCCACACAGTGTGTGTGGTGCATTCTGTGCAAAATTCGGGCAGAAGGTGTTTTTCCTAAGTTTGTCCCCATGATGTCCAACATCTCCATATCAATCAACAACACTAATCTTACTCTTCCTATTCCTTAATCATGTCCAAACAAACTTCATTGATCTATTCATCACCTCAAAATAACACAATCTAACATGCTATTGGTGAGAGCTACTTTATTGAATTTAAAAAGCAACTAGTGATATTCTAAGCTAGAAAAGAACTTTTATTCTAGTACCAGCAAGGTAACATCAAAGACATATTCAAAATAGCATAATAGTAGCAAATAGAGTTCAAGACAATCCAATTGAAAATGAAATCAACTAAAATGTAGCAAAATGTAGTCCATCACTTTACATAGGCTTACTAATATATTATCTATCAAGATCAAGCCTATCTATATCTCTCATCATCAGTCAGAATCATCCTTGTCATCCTCGTTGTCTCCTACTTCCTCAGATCCATATCCAGCATCATCATCCTCAGCCTCATCATCATCTCCATCCTTATCACCATCACTAGCCCACATAGTCCTCATCATCATCATCCACAGAAGGTGTTTGAGGAGCGACATATCTTTGTCCTAAACTCTGGGACATGAAATACTCCAGTCGGGCGGCGTGGTAGGCCTGGGCTCGTGCATTCTTCGTGTTCTGATCACTCAAAAGATGCTGCCTCTGAGCTACCAACCTCATCTGTTCATCCATGGTGTTCATCCAATTATGTTGGTTGGTCATCATCATCTGTTGGTTTATCCGCAATGCCCTAGCCCAATCAGGCTCTCCCTGATACTGCTGGGACTGCTGTGACTGAGTCCTACCACGGCCTCTACCTCTACCACCTCGTATGCCCCGAGTGGACTGAGAAGGAGCCTCAGAGTGCTCCTGGCTGCTCTGTGATGGAGCAGGTGGTGGTGACTGTCTGGGCAACTGCCTGGAAGCATCATAGGTGGGCATCTTATGCTAGGCAACTTGAAATTCTTGTTGAAGGGAATAGGTGGCCTCATCTCCCAGTCTCTCTCAAACTGGTCCATGTTCACCCCTACTTTGGCACACAGAAGCCAAATCAAGCTGGGAAACATGAGGGCTGACCTCTTTGACACTCCAGGTGTCTGTCTAAGCTCCAGGGATATCAACTCCCCAATGTTGATTGGACTTCCAGTCTTAATGCAGTACAATACATACAAGTCCAAAGCAGATGGTCCCGAAGTGTGAGTAGAGGGACTCATCTTGGACCTAAACAACATCAGAAGCTGGTACATAGGAGCGTCCATCCTTGGCCCATCTAATTTGCTCGGGTCACCACCATAGGTAAGAATATCCTCCTGCCCCTCAAACATAGACATCAGTACCATCCATTTGTTATCCTCTCTATCCTCAGATCGCATAACTGGCTCCCAGAAATCCCTGCCATATGGCACATCAACTACTCCAAACACCTGATTAATATGCTGAGGAGTGATAGGAATTGTGACTCCGAATATCCATGAGTCCTCCTCCTCAGTATTGGCTAAGAATAGCCTAGTCAACTCCCATGAAAACGAGCCCACAGTGTGTCTCACGAATCTCTCAGCCTCGAGACTGAATGGCATCTCTCAATAGGGGATGTTGCAAATCCTTCTCAGAGAAGCCTCTATCAGGGATGATCCTCTTCTTATGAAACCGTTTATACAGATCATAGGCCCTAGCAGTCCTGAATACTGTGGCATAAAAAATGCCCTCTTTGACATAATGCAACTCAGGCACATAGGTCCTAGGATCATACCGCTTCTGCTTTCCCCTTGTGGTCTGCTCCTCCTGTTCCTCCTGCTCTACTTCA
This sequence comes from Hygrophila difformis, assembly GCA_030278955.1. Taxonomy (NCBI): domain Eukaryota; kingdom Viridiplantae; phylum Streptophyta; class Magnoliopsida; order Lamiales; family Acanthaceae; genus Hygrophila; species Hygrophila difformis. The sequence continues at coordinate 58,059,513 of JAOANR010000009.1, forward strand.
ACCTTATACTCCTCATCACCTACAGCCTCAGGAACGGGCTCCTGAATAGCTAGTGCAGCAGATCTCCCTCTCCTAGGACGAGAGGAAGTGGAACTAGTAGCAGGGGCCTTCCCTCTAGCAGCTCTAGAAGGGGCCTGAGAGTGATCAGATGCCTCGGGCTGGATTGGCTGATTGACCTCCTGCTGGTCATCAACGGGTGCAGTAGTGTGCCTAGAAGAAGCACTCTTGGACTTACTCTTCCTGAAGTAGGAGAGAAGTCCCTTGGACTTAGAACCACCTCCTGATCCCTGTGGGTGATCCATCTGGTTTGAATTTTTAGTACGAAGTCTGCGATGGTTAAATACATGCTCATCAGGAATAGGAGTAGGAATGCTATCTGGTGACTGTGGATCATAAATCCCCAACCTTCCCTCGGACATTGGTATATACCTATAACCCGATTTCTTAGGGAGGTTTGGAGGATTATACATTATATCAGTTCCTGGTTGTACAAAAATCATGGGTTAGTATCACATATATGCATTTCCTCCCATCCTCACACTTAAGTTTAAACCAAATGTTTAACTTAAGTCTTGAGTATAAAGCAAACATATACGTTAACCTAGAATGTGAGATTTAAGTGACTCAATGATCAAAATGTTTGTATATTTTAAAAATCTAAGTTCTAAACCTTTTAGATGATGTAGATTACCAATTTTTAGAACCTAAATTTCATTAGAAAGAACATTTTTAATAAAAACTCTATTTTTATTTAAATTTTCAGATTTAAGAATATATAAAGCCTAACATAATAAACTATTTTATTCTAAATGGTTTAAATTAATATTTAAACTCGTTAAAATTTATTTAAATGAAAAGTTACTCTAGTTTTAAGTAAATATATTATATAAAAGAGTTTTTATGAAAATATGCTCCAATTAACTCACATTACGAAGAACATGGTATTTTTGACATGGTAATGAACTCATATCCTTACTAGATTTAAAATGACATGTTTAGCTACATTCATACCCTTTAAAATGATTAACAATGCCATATTAATTCAATTTATGAAAATTTTCAGATTTTTAATGTATAAAAATTCAAATTTTTTTAATTGTATTCCAAAAACTTCATAATGTGCATCCAATTCATGACCTACAATATTTTGTTCATATTCAAACTAAGATAATCACAACAAAACCAAGTTTAATCCCACATTCTAGCAAAACCCAAAATTTAAGTAACAACACACATATCACAAATAATGTATTCCAAATCACTAGAATATGCTAATAATCGAATTGGGATAGCTATTCTTACCTAAATTGAAGGATTGAAACACTTTGAAGAGGAATCCCCAAACTTGGAAGAACTAGGGTTGAAGAACCCTAATTTGATTTGAACAAAGCAAAATTTGGGGTTTTGGAATGAGAATTAAGCAATGTGGAAGAATTTTGATGTTTAAAATCAAAATTAGAGATGAATTTTACCGGAGTGTGGCGCGTGGTGGTGCTTATGGTGGCGCTCGGTCAAGAATAGAGAGAAAGGGAGGAAGCTCTCGGTCGAACAAAATGGGAGAGAAAAGAGAATTTGGGATTAAAAATCCCGATTGGAATCCGGGTCTGGCGCCCAGACCCGCCGCGTCGGGCGCCAATGTGGCGCTCGGACCACCTTTTCGGCGCCGCATCCTAACCTGTTAGAAAATTTTCCAAGTCTGGCTGTGGCGCATGTTTTGGCGCTGGGAAGCCTTCTTAGGCGCCACAAGCATGTGTAGCGCATAGTCTGACTTAAAAAATTATCGGTCCAAAAAACGGCGCTCAATGTGGCGCTCCAACGTGATCCTAGGCGCCACCAAGGGGGTGTGACGCCTTACTTACACTTTCGATCTCCTTTGGCGTCCGGATGGCGCTCACATACTCATTTGGGCGCCGCATTCAAGGTGTGGCGCCTGAACTGAGTCTGTGATACTCGAATTTCAGCTCAAACTCAGCCAAAATGATGGTCAACTCAATTCCTAAGATTAACAAGTCAGATTTAGCATATATAACCTCCCTAAATCTTCACGGGTCATAGTTCTCCCCAATTAGACATTATCAATCCACATATAACTTCCTCTTCAATTCTTTCACAATGTCAACTTACATAATTGAGATCAATCACCAAGCACTCACAATTCCATCATTTCTTATTATTTTGCTACCTCATTCCAGTTTATTGGTAATGTCTTGCTCAATTTATTCAAACACATGCAATAAGCATAACATAAAATTCAAAGTAGCGTAATTAAACTTAAAGCATTATTTAAACTAACATATAACATAAGTAATAAAGCAAATAAAAACACAAACAATAAAACCTAAGATTTTTGTTTTTATTTCTTTTATGATTTTTATTGATTTTTATAATTCTTAATTAATCAAATAAAATCCTATCATTTAAATGAATTGCAATGCATTTAGACTAAAAAGCAGATTTAAATAACCAAAGGCTTAACATTAATTTGTTCGATGAATTTGACTTCATCTCTGATGGATGATTTTCACTACTCATATTTTACCACAAGCGGATGGTTGTCATCAAGTAATAAAAACCGGTGAATACCGGGTCGAACCCAAGGGAATTCAGAATATTATTTCATTCTGGAGAAAACTTAGTCATTTTAAGTTCATTAATAATATATATTATATTTTGAAAAGAGTTTGTTTAATTCTAATGGTGATTAAATTAAAATGATAGCATTAAATTTAAAAATAAAGCAAGTTAAAAATTTAAAATAATAAAAATAAAAATAAGATATATGCTTGTAATGATTTAGAACATGCCATCTCTTTATATAAAAGTGAAATTGTATAATGATTTAGCATTTCCCAATGTCTAAAAAGATCAATTTCAGCAGATTTAATTATTTTATAAAGATTAAAAATATAACAATTTCCTAATTTTCATAATTTGTAAAAACAGACTTCATGGAAGCAAATTAAATTATCTAACATTCTGCAATCATCAGTCTAGGCATAAATTTGAGTCTTTCCCAAGCATACAAATTTTCCTATAGTGATCATACGACACATTTCATTTCCCAAATCAGCGTGTACATGCCAAAATCTATTTTAATGTGATTTTTTCCCAAGACCCGGTACTAAAATCTAATTTCCACTTTTTATCTCCCGATTTAGCAAAGCAGAAATCATACAGATTAGATTCCAACATTTAAATTATGCAGAATATTGTAAATAATCTAACAATTATGGTAAAATAACAATAAAACATGGTAATATGGATTTTAATACTAAATTTAGAATGTGAACAGATTAGAATTTTTATTAGATTATTGTAGACAAAATATGCAGAATGATCGATCAGTCCAGATTTAGCAGATTAAAAATGCAGATTTCAGATTTTTGCCAAAACATAATTGTCGATCAATTTCAGGCATCCAATACATAATTCTAATTCAAATTCTAATAGTTCTTACAGATTAATCCAGATTACACAGATAAACATCGACATTTATTATACTTCCATAAAACATAAATTCGTACTTCAAAAGTGATTCTGAACTCCCGTTCTAGAATAATTTTAACACGAACAACATAGAAATCCGTTTACAAACATGAAAACAGTAGGAAATTATGTTTATAAGCAAATCCTAAACATTACAAAGCGAGAAAAATGAAAACAACACCTAGAATGCGAAGAACACAGTCAGAAAGACATTCCGATCACTTCCTCCGGCATGGTTCGGTGTTATCGGCCTTCTTCTCCAAAGTTGCAGAGCTTTTCTATCGAAAATATGAGTTTGGAATGAGTCTGGATTGAAGAGAATGACGAAAAACGGCATTTAAAACCGAGTTCGGGAGGTTAGAAAACTGCCCAACTACGACTATGGCGCATAAAATGGCGCTCGGAAGAGGTTTTCGGTGCCACCAAAGAGAGCTGGCGCATCCTGACATTTTCCAAATTTTCTGCTGCGGCGCAAAAAGTGGCGCTTGGAAGGGGTTTTAGGCGCCGCCAAGAAGGTGCGGTGCATTCTGACAATTTCCTAAAATTTTGTCTGCGGCGCATTTTGTGGCGCCTGGAGGGTGTTTTAGGCGCCGCCAAGAAGGTGCGGAGCATTCTGAAGCTTTTTTCCCAATTTTCTGATTGCGGTGCCAAAAGTGGCGCCTGGAGGCTGTTTTAGGCGCCGCCAAGAAGGTGCGGAGCATTCTGAAGCTTTTTCACCTCTGAAATTTTTCTAAGTGTTGAAACGGTGCCTGATGCGGTGCTCGGAAGGCAATTTAGGCTCCGCCATGCCTGTGCGGAGCATTCTGGGAAGGTTTCAACTGAATTTTTTCTAAGTCTGAATCTTGGCACATATCACATTAAATATTCCTTATTTTCCAAAATAAAGCTTCCAAACATCGTTTTTCATCATTTAAATGCCTGAAACAACATTGCAATGCATTAGGTTTGCCAAAGTGTTATTAAAAACACATAAAAACATGGTAAATTTAACCTAAATAAGCCAAATCTAACCATGATCACTTGAAAAATAAAAACACATGAAATACACCTAAATGTGCAATAAATTAAGGTAAAATGCACTCATTTTGAACATATTATGGTACAATTCAAGCTTGTATAAGTGTGGTTTCACAGGGTGCATCAATCTCCAAACTAATGTTTAAGTCTTTGACCATTTACAGTGAATTCCCTTTCATCTTCAGCTTTTAAGACTACTGCACCATTATCTAACACTTTAACAATCTTAAACGGCCCTGACCATTTTGTCTTCAATTTACCAGGAAACACTTTAAATCTAGAGTTATATAGAAGCACTAATTGACCAGCCTCAAACACCTTAGGCCTAAGCAACTTATCATGATAAAGTTTTGTCCTTTCTTTATAAATTAGAGCATTGTCATATGCCTGACGTCTAATTTCTTCTAATTCATTAAGATCAACTTTCCTTTTTTCTTGAGCTTCTTTAAATTCAAAATTTAATTTTTTCATTGCCCAAAGTGATTTACACACAAGTTCAAAGGGTAAGTGACAGGCTTTACCATAAACTAATTTTAAAGGAGTCATACCTATAGGTGTTTTAAAAGCTGTCCTATAAGCCCACAATGCTTCATCTAACTTAAAAGCCCAATCTTTTCTAGATTTTCCTACAGTTGCTTCCAAAATCTTTTTAATCTCACGATTAGTGACTTCTACCTGACCATTGGCATGGGGATGATAGGGTGTTGTTATCCTATGATGAACATGGAATCTAGACAGCAATTGATTAACAGCCCTATTAACAAAATGAGACCCACCATCACTAATGATTGCTTTAGGCACACCAAAACGAGTAAAAATTTGTTTTTTCAAAAATTTAATCACTTGTTTAGCATCATTCAAAGCACATGCTTCAGCTTCTACCCATTTTGATACATATTCTACAACAACTAGAATATACAATTTACCATTAGATGGTGGAAATGGACACATAAAATCAATTCCCCACAGATCAAACAACTCAACATGCATAATTCCTTTTAATGGCATATCATCTCTTTTAGTGATATTACCAGCCCTTTGACATACATCACATTTTTGCACAAATGATCTAGCATCACGATAAATATTAGGCCAATATAAACCACCTTCATGTACCTTATGAGCCATTCTATTCGGTCCAACATGTCCTCCTCCAAATCCTTCATGGCATGCCTTTAAAACTCTCTCAAAATCCTCACCAGGGATGCATCTCCTTATAATTTGATCTGCACACAGTCTAAACAAATAAGGCTCATCCCAAATAAAATACTTAGCATTAGTTTTAAACTTTTGCTTTTGGCTATGCCAGTTTAAATGATCAGGAATTACACCACATGCTAAATAATTTACAAAATCAGCAAACCATGGGTCAGAGGAAGTATTATTTATCAAATACGAATTTTCATCAGGAAATGCATCATTTATTAATTTTTCTTCCCCTTTTTCATGTTCCAATCTAGATAGATGATCAGCTACAGGATTTTCATCGCCTTTTCTATCTTTAATCTCCAAATCAAATTCTTGTAGCAATAATACCCATCGAATTAACCGTGGTTTAGCATCTTTCTTTGCAAATAAATATTTAATAGCAGCATGATCAGTGTAAACTACGGTCTTAGAGCCAATCAGATATGGTCTAAATTTTTCACATGCATACACAACAGATAATAATTCTTTTCAGTGGTAGCATAATTTCTTTGTGCAGAATAAAGCCTGACTAGCATAATAAATTACATGTAGCTTCTTATCTTTTCGTTGACCCAACACTGCTCCAACAGCGAAGTCACTAGCGTCACTCATGATTTCAAATGGCAGGCTCCAGTCAGGTGGCTGAATAATTGGTGCAGTCACTAATGCTTCCTTCATCCTATTGAACGCCTCAACACACTCATCAGTAAAATCAAATTCAACATCCTTACACAGCAGTTTAAACAGAGGCAATGCAATTTTAGAAAAATCTTTTATGAACCTTCTATAGAATCCAGCATGTCCCAGAAAACTTCTCAAAGTTTTTAAATTATTAGGGGCTGGAATTTTAGCAATCACTTCTACTTTAGCCCTATCAACTTCAATGCCATTTTTAGAAATTCTATGTCCTAAAGTAATGCCTTCATTAACCATAAAATGACATTTTTCCCAATTAAGAACTAAATTTGACTCTTCACATCTAATTAATACTTTTCAAGATTAATTAAACATTTCTCAAAGTCAGACCCAAACACGGAAAAATCATCCATAAATACCTCAATGCATGTCTCAATTAAATCAGAAAATATAGACATCATGCATCTCTGAAATGTAGCTGGTGCATTACACAAACCAAATGGCATTCTCCTATATGCAAATGTACCATAGGGACATGTAAATGTAGTTTTATCTTGATCCTCAGGTGCAATTGGAACTTGATTATACCCAGAATAGCCATCTAAAAAGCAATAAAATTCATCACTCTAACATTTGATCAATAAAAGGCAGTGGAAAATGATCTTTCCTAGTCTTATCATTCAATCTCCTATAGTCAATGCAAACACGCCATCCAGTAGTAGGTCTAGCAGGTACTAATTCACCATTTTCATTTCTAATCACAGTCATACCTCCCTTCTTAGGCACTACTTGCACTGGACTCACCCACTGACTATCAGAAATATGATAGATAATACCTGCATCGAGTAGTTTAATCACCTCTGCCCTTACAGCTTCTTGTAGATGTGGATTCAGTCTCCTTTGGGGCTGTCTCACTGGCTTGTCATCCTCCTCCATATAAATCCGTTGTGTACATAACGCTGGACTCAGTCCCTTGATATCAGCTATCGTCCAACCTATTGCTCTAACATGCTTACTCAACACTTGGGTTAATGAATTTAATTGATCATCATTTAATTTATTACTTGCAATAACAGGTAAAGTATCATTCTCACCGAGAAAAACATACCTCAAGTGTGATGGCAGCTCTTTCAAAGTCAATGTAGATGGCTTTTCAACAGATGGGACTAACTTGGACTCTTCTATCGCGCATGCTACTTGCACAGGTAATCCTCCCTCACACTTACTTTCAGCTAAGTCCTCACAACTCCCCTCTAACTGCTCAAATTTCCTATAGGGATCATGTCTAGCAAAGAACTCTCTCTCAATCACCTCATCTTCCTGATAGATGGCTGTCACTCTATTACACGGGTAGGTATCAGAACTAGCGTGTTGTGTTTTAGTTGTCTTAGAAATGTCAAACGACACTTGTTCATTACCTACTTTAAGTGTAATTTTACCATCATCCATATCAACCATAGCCCTACCAGTTTGCGAAATGGTCTACCTAAAATCAAAGGAATATCCATGTCTTTCTCCATATCAAGGACAACAAAGTCAACAGGGAAGATGAAGCTTTCTACTTGAACAGGAACATCTTCTACAATGCCTAAAGGAGTCCTAATAGATCTATCAGCAAGCTGTAGCTGCATCCTAGTAGGCTTTACAACTCCTAGCCCAAGTTCTCTAAAGACATGTAAAGGCATCAGATTAATACTAGACCCAAGATCACACAAAGCTTAGTTGAATTCTTTAGTGCCAATAATGCACGGAATAGTGTAACTCCCGGGATCTTTTTGTTTAATAGGTTGCCTTCTTTGTAGGATTGCACTACACTCCCCTGTCAGTGTCACTTTCTCTTCATCATCAACACTCATCTTCTTTGATAGGATTTCTTTTAAAAACTTAGCATAAATGGGCATTTGTGCTATAGCATCAGAAAAAGGAATGTCAATTCTCAGATTTTTAAACACTTCTAAGAATTTAGCAGCCTTTTTAAGACGCTGTGAATATGGAATAGGTGGCTGATTGACTTGACTGGGACAACAGACTTTCCCTTATCCTTATCCTTATCAACTCTAAGTTTCTCACTCTCCTTAGGCTCATCAGTATTTTTCTACTGACTTTCTTCCTCTGTATCCTCATTCTGATCATCTACAGTATCAGCTAAAACCTCTGGATCATCTAAGGTAGGGTAGGGATTAGGTAATTCCTTTTTATTCCTTAAAGTGATAGCTTTACATTGCTCTTTTGGATTAGGATCAGGCATACTCGGTAGTATTCCTTGCTGTCTATTTGAAGTATCCCTAGCAATTTGACCAACTTGAACTTCTAGATTTCTCATTGAGGCTTGTATTTGCTGAATTGTTTGTTGTTGAGATACAATTGCATTCATTAATTCTTTTAAATTAACCTCATCTCCTCCTTGTTTTTGTTGCAGCTGTTGTTGAGGTTGGAAGTTCCTAGACTGTTGGTTAGGGTAAAAGGATTGATTTTGATTTCTGTTTTGATTGAAGTTTTGATTCTGATTCTGATTTTGGTTTTGAAAGTTTTGATTTTGATTTTGAGGGTAAGGTGGACGGTTATTTTTTGGGTAAGCGTTTTGTTGAAATTGAGAATTTTGATTTGGATAGAAGTTTTGATTTTGAGGACGGTTTTGGTCGTATTTTTGCTGCCTATTTCCCATGTAATTCACATCTTCTACTTGCTCCTCAGTCCCTTTACACTGCATAGTCTCTTGAAGTCCTTGATCGAGCAGGTGACAGGCTGATGATTCATGAGGTCCATGACAAATACCGCATCTCACAACTTTAGCTTGACCTTTCTTAAGTGAAGCAACCTCCCTCATCAAAGCATCTAACTTAGAATCTATAGCAACTGTTTTTTCTACCTCATATAACCCTGCTTTTGATTTGTTTCTAGCATTTTTCTTACCAGGAAATTTTTTCATGTTAGATATCTTTTTCTCAATGATTTCCTTAGCTCTAGAAGGTCATATAGATAGAAAAGAATCTCCAGCTGCTGCATCCAACAAGTTCATCCAATGATCAATCAACCCATTGTAAAAGAAGTGCATCTGCTGCCAATCTTCAAAGCCATGATTTGGACATCTAGCCAATAAGGTGTTATATCTATCCCATGCTTCAAGTAAAGTTTCACCCTCATCTTGCACAAATTCTTTGATCTATTCTTGTAATTCTAAAAACTTGGAAGGTGGGAAGAATTGTTCTAAGAAAGCTTCTAACATTTTATCCCACGTAGTAACATCCCTCAATTGAAGTGAGTTATACCAAGTTTTAGCTTTATCCCTAAGTGAAAATGAGAACAATCTTAACTTAATCTCGTCACTGGTAACACCATTAATCTTCACCGTGTCACAATAATCCAAGAAATTTCTTACGTGTTCTACAACATCATTAGTAGGTGCTCCATTATATTGATTAGCTTGAACCATTGTGATTAGAGCTGGCTGAAGTGTGAAACTTAAGGCATCTACATCTGGCCTTGGAGTTCTATTGAGCAGATTTCCACTAGTTCCTTGCAAATGTTCCTCAATGGTCATTTCAGCTTGATCATCATGTTCCACATCACCACCGTTACCTCCATTATTACCCCTGTTATTTTCATTTTCTGCCATGTTTAGCTTATTGAACTGAGCAACTAATTGATTAGTTTGTACTGTTGAAACTCCAGTCGTTGGAGGATAGTTTTCTTCATCAGGGGATGAGTTAATTAAGATTTCCAACTGAGCTGGTCTCCTACGTTTTCCTAATCTAATAGCTCTAAGAGTACGCTCAATTTCAGGATCATAAGTTATTTCTGCCTGTTTGCTTCGCACTGCAATTATTAAATAAAAATAGAATAAAATAAGTAACAGTTAAATTAATATTTAACTTAATTAATTTTAATTAATAAACTAAAAATAATTAAAAGTTCCAACAAAATCCCCGGCAACGGCGCCAAAAACTTGATAAATGATTTTCACTACTCATATTTTACCACAAGCTGATGGTTGTCATCAAGTAATAAAAACCGATGAATAACCGAGTCGAACCACAGGGAATTTCAGAAAATTATTTCATTCCGGAGAAGATTTTAATTATTTTTAAGTTTATTAAATATATTTTATATATTTTTTTGGGGAACAATATATTTTATATATTTTAAAGAGTTTGTTTAATTCTAGAAATGATTAAATTAAAAAAAATGACTTTAAATTTAAAAATAAGAAAAGTTAAATTTTTAATTATTAAAAATATAAATGGGAGATGCTTGTAATATTTTAAATATTGCCATCTTTATATAAAATAGAAATTGCATATTGATTTAGCATTTTCCAATGTCTAAAAAGATCAATTTCTTAAAATTTAAATATTTTATAAAGATTAAAAATATAGTAATCTTCTAAGAGTCAAATTATGCTTAAAAGGACTTCATGGAAGCTGATTAAATTATCTAACATTCTGCAATCATTATTCTAGGCCTAAATTTGAGTCTTTCCCAAGCATACAAATTTTTCTATAGCAATTAATAGGCACTTTTCATTTCCCAAATCATTGTGCACATGCCAGAATCTGTTTTTAATGTAATTTATTCCCAATTCCGGTACTAAAATATAAATTCTACTTTTTATCTCCCGATTTAGCAAAGCAGAAATCACAGGATTAGATTCTAACATTCAAATATGCAGAATAGTGTAAATAACCTAACAATTATGGTAAAATAACAATAAAACATGGTAAAATGGATTTTAATACTAATTTTAGAATGTGAACAGATTAATACCAATGTCTTATTACACAACATAAAATATGGTAAATTGAGCTCAAATAAGCTTAATCTAACCATGTTTATCGGTATTTACAAATCACATGAAATATAAACTAAAAACCCTAAATAAGGTTACATGCATGCATTTTAGACATATTTTAGTGCAATTTAAGCTCATTTAAATGTGGTTCACAGGGTGCATCACTCGGCCATCGATTTAGTTATCGATAGCCGTATTTGCTCGGACAATGTAGGGGCCTGCATAATCCCCTATAGCGGTTGAGAGGTGCTCTCCGTCTCAATGGCGTCCTCAAACGGAGTTCGCACCGACTTTTTCTCTTGTAGAGATATATCCTCAAATTGTTCTGTCAAATCAACAACTTTTCCAGATCTGAGACGCACACACTATTCAAAGAGGATATGGTTTCAATTTCGGATCCCACTGTGCATGCCAATTTTTTAACGATGAAATTTTGGAGGAGCGAAACCTCTCTTTAATTGATGAAACTTGGGAAAGATTACAAAGAATAGGAATGCATAAAAGAAAATTACAGGAATTGAAAGAAAGCTGTAAATAATGAAATTGCATAAAGTGATAAATAAACTGCAGAAAGTAAAAATATAAAATGCGGCCTCTTTGAGGGTTGATTGGAGATGCTTTGCCTTGGTGCCATATTCAGCTTATATAGGGATGGGGAACCTAGGGTTTTCTCAAGGCCCATGACATCTTCCCCCAAGCTTGTTCGTGATTCTCTTCCCTTGGGTGGCACTCCATCGCGATTTTCTTTCCTTTAATGGCGTCTCATCTTGCTGACTCCGTGATCCTCTCTAGATTGTATCCTCTTCAGCATCTTCTACCGGATATATCTTTATGGACTAGGTCGAGAAATTTAGCAATTGGGCCAGAAATTGATGGGCCTCAACATTTATTTTATTGGGTTAACGTCTGTTAACCCAATAAAAAAAATTTATTAAGCCCATCCATTTATGGTCTCATTGCTCGGCCCAGTCCGTGAAGATATATCCGGAAGAGAAGGGACTGAAAGGAGGACGCATCCTCAAATCAGTAGGGTGAGGGGCCTCATACAAGAAGGGACTGAAAGAGAGGACGCATCCTCAAATAGTAGGTTGAGGGGCCTCATACAAGAAGGGACTGAAAGAGATGACGCATCCTCAAATCAGTAGGGTGAGGGGCCTCATACAAGAAGAAGAAGCAAGGAAGGTATCAACATGAGGCGTTATTTAAGGAAACAAATCTGGGCGAGGCACCACCCAAGGAAACAAATCAGGACGAGGCACCACCAAAGGAAGAAAATCAGGGTGGAGCGTTCATGGGCCTGAGGAACCCTAGGTTCCCCACCCCTATATAAATGCAATGTGGCACAAGAGGGCGAACACCTCCAACACTTTTCAAGGAGCCGCATTAACTTATTTTACTTTCTTTACAGCTTTCTGCAAATTTTCCTGCTTTCCGCTTTTTCAATTCCTTTAGAGTTTTCTTTCAATTCCTGTATTTCGCTTTTCTATTTTTCCTGTAATCTTTCCCCCGAGTTCATCAATAAAAGAGAGATTCTACTCTCTATGATTTCAACGTTAACAAATTGGCACGCCCAGTGGGACCCGAAATTGAAACCATATCCGCTTTAAATAGTGTGTGCGTCTTAGATCCGGAAAAGTTGTTGATTTGACAGAACAATTTGAGGATATATCTCTACAAGAGAAGACGTCAGTGCGAACTTCGTTTGAGGACGCCGTTGAGACGGCGAGCACCTCTCAACCGCTACAGGGGATTATGCAGGCCCCTACATTGTTCGAGCAAATACGGCTATCGATAACTGAATCGATGGCCGAGTTTATGTCCTTACTCACTAGGCACCTAATGGATGTGTTGCGGCCTGCCATGGCCGACCAAACTGACCGAATATGCGGTTCCTTGCGTGTTCATCAAGACGGAGTTGTTCCAGCAAACGGCACTACTGTGCCGCCAAGCACCCCATACCCGGGGTCGTCAGGAGGCCAACATCGGATTTGGGGAACCACACCTGGCCAGCCGCCACTCCAGGAGTCCGGAGGCGTGACCAGTATGTTCCCATACTCCTATCAGACTGCTTATGCCTTTGCGACACCCAGCATGCCGAATCTGGGTTACGCGGCACCTCTTGTAACACCCCGGTTTAATTAACACATGATTAATTTAATTGATTGTGGTTAATCAACAAAGGATTTATTATATGGATATTTTGTAGGTATGATTTTAATGATGTGGAAAAATAAGTGGGTTCAAACCCACAAGAGAATAAGAGCTCAAGTGCTCAAGTGAGTGCATTATGGTTTATATGGCTCAAGACAAGTGGAATAACCCATTTCCTGACCCGGCCCACGACCCATGACCGACCCGGGTCCATTTGAGAGATAAAATTCTGGTCTTGAGTTGGAAAAATCATTTTCACTCTTCAAGTTTGCCCCCATTCCCGTCAGTTTGCAAAGAGGAGTTAGGGTTGATACCAAATGCCCTTAAATCCATGATTTCTAGCTCAAACCAAGTGGTGGTTCCATTATACTACCTAAGGTAAGTAATTTCCACCAATTATTTCATGTTCTTGAAGAGTTTTGAGGTGGGTTTTGAAGGGTGCAAAAATAGTGGCGGGATTAAGTGATTTTGGTTGAATCTTTTGTAGATTGGTTTGTGTGTGAGCTTCAATCCTTGCTTGAGGCTTGCAAATTAGTTATGGGGGTTGAGGTAATTCTTTAGCTTACTTTTGGTGGTGGTAATTTCAGTTTTGGAGTCTCCATGGGTGCATGTTGGAAGAACTCTTGTTCTTGGGTGGATTTTGATGTATTGGTATTGATTCTTGAATTGTAGCTTGCAATTGGTGTTGGGGAGCTTTGGAGGACTGTTATTAAAGACATTTGGTCATCTAAATCCAAGGCAAGAGTAGGATCTAGCTTATTGTGGGGGAAAATTGGAAGGAAATGGTGAATTTCGCGATATTCTGCCTCTGCTGAAGCTTCAGATGCGCCACATAGCCTATGTGGCGCCTAAAAGTGGTCCGGAGCACCGCTGCGGCGCCCCAGACCTTGAAGTCTTCAGTTTAGGCACCGCAATGCCTTTGCAGCGCCCAAAAGGGGGCTCGGAGCGCCACAATTGGCGCCTCCTGTGCATCCAATTACTCACAAACTTGAATCGGCTCTAACTTACTCGTTTCTAATCCGATTTTCGCAAAACATATATGAATCTGACCCTACTCGGAACAAGGATTTCAAATATGCAATTGGAATTTAGATAAATGTCTCCTTCAAAAATCTAAAATAGGAATTTACAACCCGAGGGAGTCCCCCGCGTGCCGATATGCTGTTTTCTTCCATTCTTCATTCCGTTTCATATTTTATCGTTTCTTACTCATTTCTAGGCTTCGATAAATGTTTTAAAATGGTCTAATCCTTGTTGGTACTTGATTCATAACAATTGGTATTGGATTGTGGAATCTACCATGTCTTAGAAATTAAGGAGATTCGAGTGACCTTGTACTTAACTCTTGTAACAGAGTTGCGAGCCGATATGTGGGGTTTAGCTAACCCGGAATCTAAATCCTAGTCATGGGACTTGGAAATTATCTTAGTATGCTTTCGAATATTGGGATTGGACATGTGAATTATGATTATAAGAATTATACAATTTATGCTTCCGAGTCATGAGATTGGGCATGTGTTTGACATTATTATGATTGGAGACTTTATGCTTTCGAGGATACAAATCTCATGTTTATGCTCTCGAGTTTTAAACTGGGCATACATGAATATTTGATTATCTTGGGCATATATATTGTGTTGATTATGTGTTATGCTTTTGAGAACTTAGTTCTGGGCATGTAAGCTTTCGAGAGCGAGATGTTCTGGGCTCTACCCACTGTCTGTGGTTCGATCCTTGGGGATGCCACTCTGTAAGTCCACTTACCCCTTTATGCATGTAGTGTCCGCGGTGGGGGCACTGTAGGCATCTCTTTCGACCATTAAGGAGAGGTGGATCCTTAATGGGAAGGAATGTCGGCCATGGTATTAGGATGCACGCTAGACATACTTATGTGTTACATTAAAGGTAGATAGACACGTTAGGTCATACCATTCATCTCATCATCCATCATTCATATTATTGTTTTGCAGTGTATGACGTGGTTGAAGCACCGGTATGGGACGGTGTGATGTTTTAATTATTTAATTATGTAATTATATAAACTGTCATTTAACTGTACTAATCTCGTTCCCCATTTGCCCAGCTGTTCGTACTCTTGCTCAGTACTTTATGTACTGAAACCTTGCTTTTTGTCTGTTTTATAGATACTTCCGAGGAGGACGCAGTGCATGATCATGGAGTCGGGTTTGGGGCTGAGTGATCTACTTAGGGATGCATTACTCATGTTATTGACTTCTACGTTTGTCTGAGACTTATGTGTTCTGTAACTTGACTTATCTATCCTTATTCTGTTACTATGGCTGGGATTGGTACTGTGACAGGTTATGAAAAGTGTTGTAGTATGGTACTGGGTGAGGCTTGTAGTCGGATATCTATAATTATGTGAAACTCTTCCTGTTGGACGTACTCTGTTATTATGTTATTGTTGGATTTTTCTGATTATCAGGCTTCGTGTTATTGAATTTAAATTGATTGGCCAACAGTTTAAGGGAGATAGCACGGCAGTGACGTCACAAAAATTGGTTTTAAATTTTTGGGGCGTTACATATTGGTATCAGAGCCATGTGTGCTCTTATGTACTTAGAATTTTGACACAAGTATGTGGTGAGGTGTGTGGGGGAATGCATATAGTATAGGATTTGCATTGAATAATGCTTATATTCTTGTTGCTTTACATTATTTTTGGGATAACTGCGTACCTTATGAGCTTGAGTTGTGGTTTGTGAGTCAAACCACGATCAATCCATAAGGATATCCCGGGAGATCTATATTTACTTAATTGATATTCGGTATCATTACCGAATATTACTCAATGGTTTGTTATGTTTGAGTACAGGATACCGTCACGCACAGTGGGAAACCGAGAGGCGGGAAAGGCCTCATAGAAATTCGGGACAAATAATTTGTGACGATGGGCAGTATAATGTCGGTGAAAGAATCACTTCACTAAAGAGAAGGGCCTTCATTCAGATGAACTGTTGGGAGTTGATGGGGGACTTCACCATGAGGATGAACCAGTTTCACCACCATTGCCACTAAGGTCTATGCCTTTCAATTCCGTTCAACTTATGCCACAGATGTTCTCAATTATGCAGAACATGAATCAGGGACAGAGAGTCGATCCAGTTCATCCCAATAGGCATCTTGTGGATTCAGCGCTACGTTGGTGGCGAACTTGTGAGAACGAGTTTGCGGAGAGATCAAGATTCACTTCGGAGGCGATCTGCTATGCCTAGCGATCCCATTCTAAATCCCTCAGATGATGGATGTCAAGAGGAGGGAGTTCCTCACTTTGGAGCAAGTGGGGACATGGCAGTTCAGAATATTACCAGCGCTAAGTGGAACATGTTGTGTTATTGCAGGTCATTATAAGGATAGTGCCACATATTGTTGAATGTGTAGGTACTATACTTGTTGACAACGTGCTAAACTCGGGCACCGTGTTCACTTGTATCCTCTGATTATGTCCGAACACCGGATGGGACCTTTGATGACTTATCATCTTCCTGTGTCATTACCATTTGGTGATATAATACGAAGTGAACGGATAGGACCCAATGCAATATAACTATAAAGGATTCGGGAGTTCAGCACTGATCTCGTGGTGCTAGACTTGGCAGATTCCGATGTCATACTGAGAATGGATTGCTGTCCAAAGTACCAGGCGAGGTTGGATTTCAAAGTACCAAGAATATCTTTCGTCAATCAAGAAGGTGAGGAAGTGATCTATTACCCTAATGTTCGAGTTGTATCCTGCGTGTCTTTTGTGGTATTAAACAGAAAGGGGTACCCCAACGCTTATCTGCTATGTGCACGAGATCACACCACCTACATCAAGACCAGCAGTGTCACCAATGCCTATTATCTCAGGATCTTCCGATGTAATTCCGATGAGATACCCAGGAGGTAGAGTTGCCATAGGTTTGGTGCCAGGCGCAACGCTGTTTGCCAAGGCTCCTCATCGTATGGCTCCTGCAGAATCGAGGGAGTAGAAGGAGCAGCTTAAGGAGTTACTTGATAAATGATACATTCAACCAAGCGGTTCGCCTTGGGGAGCACCAGTAATCCTTGTGAGAAGAAGGATGGGAGCTAAGGATGTGCGTCGATTACCACAGACTTAATCAGGTGATGGTCAGAACCGGTATCCAATACCAAGGGTTGACGCCTAGTTTGGTCAACCAAAGGGCGCTTCAACGTTTTCTAAGACTGATTGAAGATTCGGATATCATTAAATTCGAATAGCGAAAAGGGGACAATGAGAAAACATCCTTCTGAGCACGTTATGGTCATTTTGAAGTTACGGTGATGCCGTTCGAAATGACTAATGCACCGACGATTTTCATGGAATTGATGCATCATGTGTTCAGACCAGGGTTGGATGTGTGTATGGTCATTTTCATCGATGAATATAGGTACACTCTCCCGATCTACAGACGCATAAGGAGCATCTCAGAATAGTTTTGCAGGTGCTCAGAGAGCACAAATTATATGCCAAACTTTCAAGTGTGAATTTTGGCCGGATAAGGCTGCTTTTCTTGGGCATATCATTTCGTATTAAGGAATTTCCGTGGATCTAGCTAAGGTGGAAGTAGTGTTGGGGTGGAATCCACCAACTACTGTCTGCGAGGTACGTAGTTTCCTTGGGTTGGTAGGATTCCACAGGACGTTCATTGAGGGGTTCATAAGTAGTGCTCGCCCCTGACTCGGTTATTGAGGAAAGATGTACCTTTTCAGTGGAGCGAGAATTGTCAAGAGGCATTTGATCTATTGAAGGAGAAGGTGACGGAAGCTCAAGTTTTGGTGTTATCCGATGAATCTGATAATTACGAGGTATACACCGATGCTTCTCATCGAGGACTTGGATGTGTACTTATGCAGAATGGCAGGATGATTGCATATGCATCTAGGCAATTGAAGCCGCATGAACTAAATTGACCGACTCACGACCTGGGGACGACAACGGTCGTGCATGCATTGAAGATTTGGAGGCATTATCTTTTTAGAGCTAAGTGTCAAATCTATTTGGATCACAAGAATCTTTAGTGGCTCTACACTGCAGATAAGATGAGTGAGAGACAGCGAAGGTGGTTGGAGTTCTTGCAAGATTATGACACTAGCATCCAGTACATTGAAGGGAAAGCCAATCGAGTGGCTGGTGCATTGAGTAGGAAGTGACATGCATTGAATGTTGTATATCTTCCTTGAAGACTGAGACAAGAGTTAGATAAGGAAGGCATTGCTACGAAACCTTGTGGTATGAAGGCGAGTTTGAACGCTATGATAGCGATGCCTTCACTACTCAAGGAGCTCAGATTAAGCCAAGCTGTGAGTCAAGAGATGATGCACTTGAGAGGTAAGATTCGGCAAGGCGAGGCAGACGGATTCACTATTGATAGCATAGGTACGATCAAGCTTGAGGATCAATGGTGTGTGCCTTCTGAGGATCAGGCACTGAAAAGGAACGTTATGGAGGAAGCACACTGTACACCATACTTTGTACATCCGGGATTAGTAAAGATGTACGAGGACTTGAGGCTGGGTTATTGGTGGAAAGGTATGAAGAATGAGGTTGCTGAGTTGTGTCTAAGTCCCCTACTTGTCATAAGGTTAAGGCAGAACACATGCGACCTTCGGGATTATTGCAACCTTTGGAGGTTCCCATGTCGAAGTGGGAGTCCATTGCTATGGATTTTGTCACTGGATTGCCTAAGACAAGGAACATGTTAGAAACCATTTGAGTGATTGTGGATCGTCTGACCAAGAGCGCAATATTTGCACCTATGAGATTGGATTGGAGTATGCGATAATTGACGGGTGCTTACATCTAACATATGATTAGGCGGTTTGGGGGTGCCGAAAGAGATCAATTCAGACCGGGATTCGAGATTCTTGTCTAGATTTTGGAAGAAATTGTAAGCAGCTTTTGGCACTTAGATTTGTATGAGCACAGCATGGCACCCTCAGACTGATGGCAGATAGAAAGGGCCATCGGAACATTGGAAGAGATGTTGAGGGCTTGTGTTATGGACTTTCGGGGGACGTGGGAGGAATACCTACCCTTGTTGGAGTTCTCCTATAACCAGTTACCACGCGAGTATTCGTATGGCTCCTTCCGAGGCCTTATACGGAAGGAAGCGCAGAACACCCTTGTGTTGGAATGATCCTTCAGAGCGAGTGGTGATGGGTCCCGAGCTTATTGAGCAAGCCACTACAATGGTGCGAGTGATCAGAGACAGAATCAAGGAAGCTCGGGATCGTCAGAAAAGTTATGCAGACCTATCGAGAAGAGATATTGAGTTTGCTGTTGGCGATTGGGTACTTCTGAGAGTCTTACCGATGCAAGGTGTGAGATGATTTGGTAAGAAGGGGAAATTGAGTCCTCGATTTATAGGTCCCTTCGAGATCATCAAGAAAGTTGGGAAGGTGGCCTATCGTTTAGAATTATCAGCTGAGGTGGGAAATGTGCATAATGTTTTTCATGTCTCATAATTAAGGAAATATGTTTCCGATCCCGACAAGATCATCCAACCGGATGAAGTGGAATTGGATTAGAGCTTGGAGTATGAGGAGTATCCCGTGGCGATTTTGGATACTAAGGAGAAAGTACTTCGCAAAAAGGTGATCAAGATGGTAAAAGTACTTTGGTCGAGACATGGTGTAGAAGATGCCACTTGGGAGACCAAGGACAGTATGTTGGAGCGATATCCTGAATTGGATTTGACTCCAAATCAATGAGATAACCTATTCAATCCATATTCTTGCATTCGAGGACGAATTATCCTAAGGGGGAGGGATTGTAACACCCCGATTTAATTAACACATGATTAATTTAATTAATTGTGGTTAATTAACAAAGGATTTATTATATGGATATTTTGTAGGTATGATTTTAATGATGTGTAAGAATAAGTGGGTTCAAACCCACAAGAGAATAAGAGCTCAAGTGCTCAAATGAGTGCATTATGGTTTATGTGGCTCAAGACAAGTGGAATAACCCATTTCCTGACCCGGCCCACGACCCATGACCGACCCGGATCCATTTGAGAGATAAAAATCTGGTCTTGAGTTGGAAGAATCATTTTCACTCTTCAAGTTTGCCCTCATTCCCGTCACTTTGCAAAGAGGAGCTAGGGTTGATACCAAATGCCCTTAAATCCATGATTTCTAGCTCAAATCAAGTGGGGGTTCCATTATACTACCTAAGGTAAGTAATTTCCACCAATTATTTCATGTTCTTGAAGAGTTTTGAGGTGGGTTTTGAAAGGTGCAAAAATAGTGGCGGGATTAAGTGATTTTTGTTGAATCTTTTGTAGATTGGTTTGTGTGTGAGCTTGAATCCTTGCTTGAGGCTTGCAAATTAGTTGTGGGGGTTGAGGTAAGTCTTTAGCTTGCTTTTGGTGGCGGTAATTTCAGTTTTAGAGTCTCCATGGGTGCATGTTGGAAGAACTCTTGTTCTTGGGTGGATTTTGATGTCTTGATATAGATTCTTGAATTGTAGCTTGCAATTGGTATTGGGGAGCTTTGGAGGACTGTTATTGAAGACATTTGGTCATCTAAATCCAAGGCAAGAGTAGGATTTAGCTTATTGTAGGGGAAAATTGGAAGGAAATGATGAATTTCGCGATATTCTGCCTCTACTGAAGCTTCAGAGGCGCCACATAGCCTATGTGGCGCCTAAAAGTGGTCTGGAGCGCCGCTGCGGCACCCCAGACCTTGAAGTCTTCATTTTAGCACCGCAATGCCTTTGCGGCGCCCAAAAGGGGCTCGGAGCGCCACAATTGGCGTCCCCTGTGCACCCAAAAACTCACAAACTTGAATCGGCTCTAACTTACTCGTTTCTAATCCGATTTTCGCAAACCATATATGAATCTGACCCTAATCGGAACAAGGATTTCAAATATGCAATCGGACTTTAGATAAAATGTCTCTTTCAAAAATATAAAATAGGAATTTATAACCCGAGGGTGTCCCCCGCGTGTTGATTCGCTGTTTTCTTCCATTTTTCATTCAGTTTCATATTTTATCGTTTCTTACTCATTTCTAGACTTCTAGAAATGTTTTAAAATGGTCTAATCCTTGTTGGTACTTGATTCATAACTATTGGTATTTGATTGTGAAATCTACCATGCCTTAGAAATTAAGGAGATTCGAGTGACCTTGTACTTAACTCTTGTAACAGAGTTGCGAGCCGATATGTGGGGTTTGGCTAACCCGGAATCTAAATCCTAGTCATGGGATTTGGAAATTATCTTAGTATGCTTTCGAATTTGGGGATTGGGCATGTGAATTATGATTATGAGAATTATACAATTTATGCTTCGGAGTCATGAGATTGGGCATGTGTTTGACATTATTATGATTGGTGACTTTATGCTTTCGAGGATACAAATCTCATGTTTATGCTCTCGAGTTGTTAAACTGGGCATACATGAATATTTGATTATCTTGGGCATATATATATTATGTTGATTATGTGTTATGCTTTCGAGAACTTAGTTCTGGGCATGTAAGCTTTCGAGAGCGAGATGCTCTGGGCTCTACCCGCTGTCTGTGGTTCGATCCTTGGGGATGCCACTCCGTAAGTCCACTTACCCCTTTATGCATGTAGTGTCCGCGGCGGGGGCACTGTAGGCATCTCTTTCGACCATTAAGGAGAGGTGGATCCTTAATGGGAAGGAATGCCAGCCATGGTATTAGGATGCGCGCTAGACATACTTATGTGTTGCATTTAAGGTAGATAGACACTTTAGGTCATACCATTCATCTCATCATCCATCATTCACCTTATTATGGTTTTGCAGTGTATGACGTGGTTGAAGCACCGGTATGGGACGGTGTGATGTTTTAATTATTTAAATATGTTATTATATAAATTGTCATTTAACTGTACTAATCTCGTTCCCCATTTGCCCAGCTGTTCCTACTCTTGCTCAGTATTTTATGTACTGACACCTTACTTTTTGTCTGTTTTATAGATACTCCCTAGGAGAACGCAGTGCATGATCATAGAGTCGGGTTTGAGGTTGAGTAATCTACTTAGGGATGCATTACTCATGTTATTGACTTCTACGTTTGTCTGAGACTTACGTGTTCTGTAACTTGACTTATTTGTCCTTATTCTATTATATGGTTGGGATTGGTACTGTGACAGGTTATGAAAAGTGTTGTGGTATGGTACTGGGTGAGGCTTGTAGTCGGATACCTATGATTATGTGAAACTCTTCCTGTTGGACGTACTCTGTTATTATGTTATTGTTGGATTTTTCTGATTATCAGGCTTCGTGTTATTGAACATAAATTGATTGGCCAACAGTTTAAGGGAGATAGCACGGAAGTGACGTCACAAAAATTGGTTTTAAATTTTTGGGGCGTTACACCTCCCGTGCCGATCTATGCTCCATCGAGTCCTTTGATGGCAACCAGCGCTACACCGGGCTGTACGGCGGTCGGACCTAACACAACACCACGACATGCGGCACCTCATGTGCCGAACGTTCCAACCACACCCTATGTGGTGGCGCTTCCAAACCCTGGTTGGATGCCACCAACCGGAGGGGGGCAGGCGCCACAACCATATGGAGTGGCGGCAGCACCCATTGCACCAGCCGCCATACCTACTCAAGCTGCCATAGGAGGGCAGGCACCACAACCATGTGGAGTACCCGCGGCACTCGCCGCTCAAACCGCCATGCCCCCTGCGCAGGCACAAGTGATCTCACCCGAGTTACTCGCGGATATGATGCAGCAGCACTTCGGGATTCAGTTGAAGCCGATGGAACGGCCCACGTATAGAAAGTCATATCCTGACTGGGTGGACACCATGCAGCCCTACCCAAGAGGTTTCAAGACGCCTAAATTCACCACCTTTTCGGGAGATTATGGCAAGTCCACTGTAGAGCATGTGGGAAGGTTCATGACTCAGTGCGGGGAAGCAACAACCAATGACTGGCTGAAATTAAGACTGTTCAGTTCGTCCCTCACCGGACCTGCCTTCGCATGGTTTGTTTCTTTGCGGCCTAACTCAATTCAAAATTGGGCCGACCTTGAACGGGCATTCCATAATAGATTCTACACTCCATTGTCACATGTAAACCTTGCAGACCTTACTAATGCCAAACAATATGCCGATGAGGCGGCAAGTACCTTTATCAGTAAATTACAACGGCTTAAAAGCCGATGCCCCATAGCAATCCCGGATAGGGAAATAGCCAATATAGCAGTGGCGAATATGTTTCCGAGACTAAAAGAACATTTAATTGGGCAGGATTCCACTGATCTTGCCCAGCTGGCCGAGAAAGCGGCCCGCTTGGAAAAGTTTTTTGAGGAACGAGATGAGAATCGTCTACCCATGCATGGGACTCGTTTTGGGGAATTAAAACACGATAAAGAGGAAGACAAACCAAGGGTGGCAAGGCAATAACCTTGGGTGATAAAAACCCTGGATAGTGGCCCTGGAACGCCATCGACAGCGGCCTGGGAGGCCGAGTAGTCGGCGACTGAGGATGGTGCCTGGCTGTGTATGGCGGCCTAACTGAGGATGGCTCCCCGGCTCTGGATGGCGGCCCTGCTGGTGGCGGCCCCGGGCAAGGTGATGGTGGCTAGCGGCCGAGCGCGAGAAGGCTGGCGGCCGGGCGCGAGAAGACTGGCGGCCCCTCAACAGGGGATGGCGGCGCTCCTTGGCTCCAGTGGTGGCGGCCCTGGGATGGCGGAAGAGGCTTGGATGGCGGCCTCTGACCAAGGGATGGCGGCGGCTGTCAATCCTCAAGGCAGCGGCGACCCCTGAAGACAGGGATGGCAGCGTCCTCAAGATGGATGGCGGCGGTCCCTCGGGCTGGCGGCCGCCCTTCCCAACGATGGCAGCGCCCTAGGTGAAAGAAAGGTGGCGGCTCCTCAACGGGGGATTGCGGCGCTCCTTAGCTAGATGGCGGCGTTCCTTAGCTGGAGATATGACTTTGGAAAAAAGTTAGTTGAATAAGGATGGCGGAATCTCCAAGTCGAAATTTACAGCCTCGTTTGACAGAACTGGGAGTGTTATTTTCCCAACTTTTTTTAAGGGGCGGGTACGTAGTCATATCTCCATTCGACTTTTTAACCAACCTTAGTTGAATTTAAAAGAGAAATTTCAAATTATTTTCTCAATGTTCATCTAAAAAAAGATACTCCGCTACACAAAATTCATAATCCATCCATTTAAATGCAACCTAATAATTTCCATTGTTGGTTACATGGAATTGTTGGGTTTCATTTTACATCTCTTTTAATTTTAATGTTAAACAGTGCAATATGAGTTTAAATTGAATTGCTATTAAATTTATTATGTCTATTTTTGTTAAATCAATTTTTTTACATAAATAACTTACACAAAATATTTATTTTATTTAGTTATTTATTCAATTATACAACTAGAATATTCATACAATAAACTTAAAAAATAAATAAATAATAGCACTTTTTATCTACAGTTCTACACCACTGGAACACTAATATTTTGGTCACCTACGAAAATATGAATTTGAGGTTTTTCAGCAACGAATCAAGCAGGAAAACAAGGGGGTGAGGTTTGTAACTAGAAGCTCTTATATTCGGGCCAAAAAGCCCGAATTGACTAGGTGCTCTACCAATTAAAAGAAAGTTAGCAAGTGCTTTTTTTAAAATATATTTCAAACGTATCTACTAAGTAACAAGCGAAGTTAAAAACATCAACTGAGCCTTAAATTTCACTCGTCAAATTGGATATAGGGGAAACATAAAAGATCTCACAAACATATTATCATGAAATCCCTTAGCTGTACATATGTACAAGAAAATCCGGAATTACCGACCGTCAAACGTGGTCGGTAACCCCCTGGGCGGGTCGTCCACAGGGGTTACCGACCGGCTTACCGACCGGATATGACGGTCGGTAATGTCCTGATCTGCATCCGAAGGGCGACCAAAAGCGCTGGAGTCGGTGAGTTTCGCGACCGATTTGGCAACCGCATTTTGGTCGGAAGAATTTGCCGACCGACTTGCCGACCATTTTTTCGGTCGGTAATTTGGTCAGCGGGAGCTTCTGGACCACGCTTTACCGATCGATTACCGGCCGCATATGCGGTCGGTAATCCTGAAACAGCAGCCTGGATTTAGCTGGTTTTTTCATGCCAACCTGCAGCAGAAGACAGAAACACAAGAAACCAACAAATCTCAAGTCCAAACTTCCAAACAACAATACGTATTACTTCAATCCCAGAATTTGATCTTCTAAACTCATGCCAAACTTCCAAACAACAATAAAGGTTCGAAAACTCTCCCAAATATAGAACTACAATACGTATTACTTCAAGTCCAATACCAACAAGTTCAATTAAACAACGTCTACAAACATAAGTATGAAATGATCCAAAGACGACAAGTATCCAAAGATGACAAGCTAAGTATTATGAAATAAAATACGACAAGACTCAATGAACAGCAGAACCACCACCTCCTAAGCCATCATCCCCGCGGTCGGGGGATCGAGGACCCCGAACCCCCAGCCATCTCTCCATCTGCTCCGCCATGGTCATCTGTGACTGTGCGAGCCGATCTAGAGTCGCCCTATACTCCTCAAACTGCGCATCCAACTGTGCCTGAGTGACATACTGAGAAGTAGGCGGTGGCGGGTTGGAATCAACTGCATCCAAAGGCCTGAGCGACCTGGCTACGGAGCCTATGCCATAGACTGCCTTCCGCGATATTTAGAATCTGTACCTGAAGATCCTTCGACTTCTCTCGGACCCAATTATCCTTCTGGTGCTTTCTTGTATGTGTGTGCTCATGGAGCTCGTGCAAGTGAACGGGCCCATCCTTAGCACTCGACTATGAATTTCATAAATCATCAGTGTGATAAGACATTTTCATGTGGACTATATTATAAAATTAGAACCAAGGGAGGTTAAAAAATACCATGTCATCGCGGGTGGCACGGAATGTCTTTGATCCTGCAGTGTGTGTGGGGAGGGCCGGTGCATCCTCCTGACCGCGGCGTCTGTTCAGCTTTCCCGTCTTGCTCTTATTCTTGAAGGCTTGGGAATCCCATATTCGTCTCCAATTCTCAGCCACAACCGCATCGCCCGGCATCGGTTTTTTCTTACTTCTTATGTCCAATGTGTAATCCTTGTACCTGTTAATTACGTGCAACTAAGGTAATATCCTGTAATAAAACTTATTTATCCTGTAATTTAGAACTCACCGTGCTATGTTCTTCTTTTCCCATTCTTTCCTTACAGCAAGTGCATGCTCGGGAGCCCAACGAGCAACTTTCTGCAGATTGAGTTAATATTCATTACAGTTAGTAGTGTGAAAATTACACATTATTACTGTCTTAAGCACATCATACCTGGAACTCTCCCCAATAGAACTCCTTTGTCTCTTTTGAAACCTTCCCCCAGCTAATCCCATTTACATCTGCACGCCACGGATATATATCCGTAATCTTCCGCACGACTGCGTTCGGGAAGTCAATACTGTAATACAATGAAAGTTGTTGACATACATAATATGAATACACATTTTCTATAAAGATACAAATCAGGATATGCTGATAAATTAATGTAATATGACTTACATCCCATCAGTGCTATTCGGCGCCAGAAGTACCCTGTCATTCCCCTGCTGTGCAGAGGGAGGAGTAGATTGCGTAGAGCCAACCGATCCTAAAACCGAACAAATGGGTATATTAATAGGAAATTTTTAATGTAACTGTATTTTAAAACAGATAGTACGTACCTGGTGTGTGTGGGGGTGGGGGTGGGGGTGGGGGTGGGGGTGGGGTCTCCGGCACAGCCTGATCAGAATCATGCCCTCCGGTCTGATCCTCCGCGCCGGCACTAGCAACTGAAATACAAGAAGTAATAATTATGATTCATTGACTTCATCAATTAGTAATAGAAATAACTGTAGTGTCAATTACCTGCCATCCGTCGCCTGTAAGCCTCCCTCGCCCTCCGGATCCTCGCCGCCTCCTCGGCTGGTGTAAGGGGTCGCTGCGGCGTGTTCGAACCCGATCCCCCCCCTCTGTCAGACATCTGTACAAGGCAAAATTTATTAGGAATTAGTGATACTTCCAAATAAAACATATACACAAGTGAAATTTAATGCAAGTATATAAGACGTCTATCACATTTCAAATTTGGAAATCCTCGTCCGAAGTCTCCTGTGATGGATCATCCGGATCAGTGTCATCTGAACTAGAACCAGTGTCAGCCGAAGATTCTGAGACAACGTCCTCATCCTGAGGAAGGTCCATGTATTGGACAACGGTGTCTGTTAGACGCTGCCTTCCAGACGTGAAATTTGTAGTTTCAATACCCAGATGCTCCGGGGCGTCGACCTGAAACGCGTCGGGTTCTTCCCCAGCTCTCACGGTTATTACACCCCTAGGTTTCACCTTACATACTGCCAACCATTCATTCGTACCGGCACTTGAGCGTGTGGTTGGGAACGAAGCATAACACACCTGCTCCGCTTGGAAAGCATATATAAAAGGATCATATATTGGGAGGGACTTTGATTTGTTAATCTCAACAAGCTTATATGTCAAATGGGTGCGTGTTCCAACGCCTTCGCGTGGATCAAACCATCTACATTTGAAGAAGGTAATTTGCTTGAGAGGCAGTGCCGGGTACTCTACAACAATGATCTCTTCGATTATCCCGTAGTAGTCGCCTGACGTGCTCGGGAGGCAAACACCACTGTTGTAGGTCGATCTGTTCATGCCGTGTGATTCCGTATGAAATTTCATCCCATTAATGAAGTACATGCTATATGAATTACACGTGGGAAGTGGCCCCTGCGCTATATGGCTCAAACATGGATTTTCGGGTGGATTCTGAATCACATATTCCTCCAACCAACGAGGGAAATCGTCCTCTATTGCAGTTTGCATATCTGCCTCGCTTATTCTCGGCCGGATATTGTGTAGATGTTGTTCGTATTTCCTATTTGTATGAAGAGGACATTGTCATTATACAGACAACATTGAAACATTAATTTAGTTATCTCATCATAACAACATATTTTATTATGTACTTACACGAGATAAGGGTCCATTTCTTTGCAATTCATGAGGAGGTAATTGTGAATGGCTTTTAACTCTTGCACCGACAACAGTCTCTTCTTAGACTTTCCTTGGGCTCGACCCGCATATTTGAATATGCTTGGAAGACGTTCGTCGTATTGAATTGCACCTCCATCATCGTTCCTTGGCACATTCCTCTCGCGCGTGAATACATGCCTCTCAAAGTAATGAGAGCAGAAAATTGATGCCTCACGAACCATATATGCATTACAAATGCTACCTTCAACGTGTGCCTTGTTACGCACGGTACGCTTTAATCGGTTTAGATATCTGGAATAACAATGGTAGATATGGATTAAATGTAGGACAATTCTGTGATCAATATGTAATACATTTAAGAAATAACAACATATAAATAATACCTTTCATATGGGTACATCCATCTGAATTGAACGGGACCGGCAAGTGAAGCTTCGAAAGCCAAGTGGACAGGTAAATGTTCCATGCAATCAAAGAAGGCTGGTGGGAAGATAGTCTCCAACTTACAAAGGACTACTGGAATATCCATGGCTAGCCTCTCTATATCCGATATTTTCAATGTCTTCGCAGTTAGCGTGCGGAAAACATTGCACAATTCTGTAATAGGTTCCCACACACTTTTAGGAAGTAGTTCCCGCCATCCAATTGGTAGAAGCCGCTGCAAGAATATATGGCAATCATGACTTTTCATGCCAAACATTCGATGTTTGTTCATGTCTACACATCTACCTAGGTTGGATACACAACCATCCGGAAATTTTAAACTTGCGACCCATTTCAAAAACACGTCCCTCTTATCCTTATCCATTGTGTACACTGCCTTTGGATATTTCCCTGTCCGGGGGTCCCTATGCAATTCGGGTCTGTTCCAAATGGCAACAATGTCCTCGCGTGCTTTCACATTGTCTTTGGTCTTCCCCTGCACATCCATCACAGTATTGAACACATTTTCAAACACATTCTTTTCAATATGCATGACATCCAGATTGTGTCGAACCAAATTCGTCTTCCAATATGGTAGATCCCAGAATATGCTCCTCTTTTTCCATCCACATGTCTTGCTTATTACTGTATTCTCATCCTCTGCCCCTATTTCGGTTACACGCCGTAGGCCAAGTGTTTCTATTTCATTCAATACTTCTTCGCCAGTCCTATGCCTCGGTGGCATTCCATGCTCCTCCCGGTCCTTTGTGAATTTTGACTTATCCAGTCTAAATGGATGATCGGAAGGGAGGAACTTCCTATGCGCATCAAACCACGACTGTTTCCCACCCTCTTTAAGCCGTGTAGATTCTGTTTCTTCATACATACTGGGCACGCTGTCTTCCCATAAGTGCTCCAACCCGACAACATAGCATACGCCGGGAAATCACCAATCGTCCACATCAATGCCGCTTTCAACTGAAAGTTCTGTTTTCTACACGTGTCATATGTTGTGACCCCAACATCCCATAACTCCTGGAGCTCGTCGATTAGGGGCTGTAGGTAAACATCGATCCTCTGTTTTGGGCTTGATTTTCCAGGAATTATGCAAGTCAAAAATATATATTCATCCTTCATACACATATCAGGAGGGAGATTGTAAGGTGTCAATATGACTGGCCAGCAAGAGTATTGGGAGCCCGATTGACCAAACGGTTGAAAACCATCCGTACATAAGCCCAATCGGACATTCCGACCCTCCGTACTAAAATCTGGGTGAACTGTATCAAAGTCCTTCCAAGCCTTCGAGTCACAAGGGTGACACATCTCCCCGGACGAGCCATGATGATGTCCGACATGCCACGTCATATGCTTCGCAGTTGCCTCAGAAGCATACAATCTCTTCAATCTGTTTTTGAGTGGAAAATAGAACATATATTTTCGTGCGATCCGTGAAGTTGAACTCCCTTCTCTATAGCGAGACTCGTCACAAAACTTACATCTATCTAGGTCCGCATCATCGCGCCAGAATAACATACACCCTCTGCCACAACAATCAATTTTCTGAACGGGTAATCCCAATCCCTCTAATAGTTTCTTAGCCTCGTAAAAATTCTTAACCATGGAATTATCCTTGGGGAGTGTGTCAATAATTAGTTGGCACAAAGTATCGAAGCACCTCTCCGATAAATTGTGTTCAGCTTTAATATTCAACAACCTCGCAATAGTGGACAGAAGTGTCATTTTCTTGCAGCCAGGCCACAAATCCTTGTCTGCCGCCTCCAACATACGAAAAAAACAGTTTCTCCTGTGCATTAGGCTCCTCTGGAGGCCTCGGTACATCTTCATCCTCCTGTGATACTGTGTCGGGGATACCAAATCCCGTTCCATCGCACAACATTTGTATGTAGTCACTTTCATGTGCCAACGATGATGCTGTGCCCACATCATCCTCGTAGTACCGACTAAATTGATGTGGCTCACCGTGACACGTCCACCTCTCGTAGTTGGAGACAAATCCATAACGCTTTAAATGATACCTAATGTCATCATCTACTTGATAAAATCTGTTCCTACATTTAATACACGGACACCTTAATCTTCCTTGGGCTCTATCCGCATCTGGGTTCTGATGAGACATCCTTATAAATAATTCAACTCCATTCTTAAATTCATTCGTCAGTTCTCCAAGTTCACGGCAAGAGCGGTACATCCAACTTCGGTCCATTCCTACGAATATTATAGATGGTCCCTAAATTATATATTACATTAATTCATCAAGAAATAGTTACAACTTCGATATTAGTGATCACTCATTTCTATTCATCAGATCATTGTTAGTTCTTTTTAATCGTTTTCTATTAGAAAAAATATTTTGATTTGTCTTACTACCATAAAAATCTTATATAATGTTTTATAACAACTAATTATGACATGGATACTCAGAATTGCAGCTAGAAGTAGATAGGTTCAAACAAAACTCAAACCATGGGACATAATATTCTTTAATAATCAAAGTCCCCGATTGAATAATATTAAATGAATAAATTAAAAAAAAAAATTGGATTTAAAGTAAACAAACCATGAAACTTATAAAATCTTAAAAATTGTTATAGTGCATTAAATAAACATAGATTATAATATCTTACCTTGCTCTACGAGAGATCAATGCAGATCGGCCGTTTCCTTCCCGTCTTGCAAACCAAAATTAGTACCCAAGTGTCTATGACAATGCAATAGCCCAAATTACAAACTTGAAAAATAAGCAATTTTCGGAAATAATACAACATCCAATTGAACATTAATATTTAACATAAATAAACAAACCATAAAAACATGTGGAATAGAATAGCAAAAACAATTAATCAAACTCCAACAGTACATATAACTACTAGATAAACAACCTACAAAATGCAACGAGAACAACGCATAATATTCAACACGACTTAAATACCTCATACGACATCTAAATTGCGCCAATCAAGTCTAAAGAATCCAAGTATCGCTCACACAAACAACAATCCAAAAAATATATTCGGCATACTTTCGAAATTCATTGTCTTGAGCATTCGAATATCTACAATTCATCATAATGCAAATAATATTGAAAGCACGAATGAAAACAACATAAATGATTGCAAAGAGGTAGATTTCAACATAATAATCAACAACTAAAAAAAAAAAAAACACATAAAGCAGAAAACAGGACTGCCACAACGAAGGAGAAAAAAAAATTTGCACAACATTGCATATGATACACGAATAGAACACCAATCGAATACACATTGGAGTATATCGAATAGATAGAACAACAATCGAATAGGATTTTGGAATACATTTAGGCAATCGTATACCTTGTTCCAAGTCGAGATTGCTGCCTTCGTGGGGTGGCCGGAAAGCTAATGGCTTCTCCTTGCGGAAAGGCGGCGGACGACGGAGGGGATGGCAGCGGCGGACGACGGCGGCGCGCCGGAGGGGATGGCAGCAGCGCTCGATTGGAAAACTAATGGCTTCTCCTTCGCTCGAATGCCGCACGAATAGATAGGGCGACGGCGGCGTCGTGGTCGGCGGCGGTGGCGGTCGGGGCGTCGGTCGGGGGGGCTCGCCGTGAATCGCTCGGAGGGAGGGAGTAATTTTCTTCTCTGGTTTGTTGCTGTAAGTCGCGATTACAGCGATTTGGGCGTTTAATAATGCCCTAGGTTGCCGACCGCATATGCGGTCGGCAATTCGGTCGGCAATGCCGACCGTCTGCCTATTGGTCGGTGTTTTGGTCGGTATTAAACACCCTCGCATGCCAACGGCTATTTTTTTCCCGACCGAGCCTTGCGGTCGGGAAATCGGTCGGTAATGCCGACCGCATTCCGACGGTCGGTATATGCGGTCGGTATTCCCGCTTTTTCTTGTAGTGCATTACATAAATATCAATTTTTCCCTCAGGTTTGTCTGTCATCTCCTTTTGTGGGGATTTGATTGTGTGCGAGTTGTGGTCTTGTTATGGTGTTGGCAAGACTTTATATCTTGGCATGCCTTGACGGCCAGCATTGTGCTCTCGGTTGAATATTACATGTTTGGGGTTTTCTAAGCAAATTATATGTTATTAACCATTTTATTTGTTCTTACTGTTGTTTGGTATTTTCCTCTTTCATGTTGCATGTAGTGGGTGATATATATGTAAAGAATCTGATGAAGATTTCCCAACAAATAACAATGGAAAAACAAAGAAAATCGGAGGATGTAAAAACTATTCAAGGTCATTAAGCTTTTCCTCCTCATAACAATAGAATGAAAATAATGGAAAAGTTTTCCAAACGAAATAAATATCTTTCTTTCATAAGAAATTTTGAGAACGCAGAGGCTGTTTGAGAAACCCACTAAATTCACCAGTCCCTCAAATATTATTTTCCGGCCTCTAAGAGACCTAATAAATTCATTGATCATCCAAAATTTTTCTTTCTTTTTTGTTCTTTCCCTTTCATTTTCCCTCTTTTCCCCTTCTCTTCTTCCCTTTCCTTTATCCTCTTTTCTTTTGGCTATTAAACTATCAAACAAAGCCTATGCCTATGACTCCAAATATGCAAGATGATAAACTCCGAGATCAGGAAGCACCTAAGCTTGATAATGATTAGTAATGTTTATCCTCGTTTTTGTTCAGTATTTTCATTTCTCTGTTTCTCTATGATATGCTGCTTCTTTTGAATTGAGAATAGCTGCTTCTTAGCATGCAGTTGCCTGATGGCCAGCTTCTCTGTTGACCTATTCAGACTTCAGTGATCCAATCTTTTTATATCAGATGTTGATGTGGAGTGTTAAAAGAAATATTCAAGGATGCCTGTGTTTCTCCATCCCCTTCCTCAATGGAAGAGGAAAGATGTCGGCAGGCAATCTGAGGCTGTATGAAAACAGTAACTGATATGAGGCAATCTGAGGCTGTATGTAAACAGTAACTGATATGAGGCCATCGATGTAATTCTCAACCTGAAATGCAGCTGTCAATCCAGCAAACATCTTAGTCATTCTCTTTCATATAATAACAAATTCATCAGATTTTGGAAGGGAACACTAAAGCCATATATCCTACGAGTCCAGAGCAATCATCATTAAAAGAAATAATAACAGACATCACCATCGGTATACTGACTGCAAAGAAAGAAATACTGACACATGCCATGTATGTATTCAGAAGCAAATGGATTCCTCCAAGTAGCATACACCAAGAAATTAACCACAGAATTATACAAATCAAATAAAATTCTCAATACCCTCCTTGCATCCCTTCTGACTTCTGCACAAATAAATCAAAGATAGAATTAAGCTGCAACTCCTTCCACCCTTGTGGCAGAGACGACCAAATTTATCTCCATAATACATAGTTAAAGCATAATTCTTGCACAAGCCATTTCTTATCTTCTCCGCATCCACGCAATTGCAACTTTTCAATAACCACAACTTTACTAGATGAGAGGGAATAATATGTACTCAGCATAAAACAGATTCCATATGAAACGATAGAAGTCAGAGATAGCTTCCTGCAATATTCAAATTTAGCATCAAGTCAATTTTTTTGCCAAGCGTTTAATCTGGAAAAATTATGATAAATATCAAAGCCACATTACACAACTGTTGCATTTCTTCAACACCTATATAATATTTTGCAGATTCATGCAGATTGCAGATATAGTAAGTGTTTAACGAACAGCAGCAGGTGTTTTTAGATCTATAAAAGTAAATTTTGAGGAATTAAGAAGAAACAACGAAAGAGTAGGAAAATACAAGAAATAGAACTTTCCAAATTCGATGATTCAGCATGGTAAAACTAAGATGCCAGGCGTGCTAGGTGAGAAAATTATAAGTGATCAAGCCATCAAGCTGAATTATGAATATGACATCTCATTAATTATAGCCATTATGTCTCAGTCTATCAAATATTTAAATGTACCTTTTAGTACAGGTCTCATTTATTTTTATTTTTATTTTTTATTTTTGTAAAGGTCTCACTAATTTATGCCTCTATTATTTTTTATACAGGATTCATTTGTTGGACTAGTTAGTATGGCTATCCAGTGAATGACTTGATAGGTACGGACTTGAGATGAATGATATTTGGTTGTCGAAAGAAATAGAAAGAATTTACACAAGCAGTACAGCATGCATCCACACGTACATGCAGATAACCAATCAAATGACAATTTGGATGCATGCTAAATGAAGCCAGATACTAGAGTGAACTCAATTCCAGAAGGAAGCATATAAAAACATTGCAGCCATATACACTAAAAGTATACAGTAATACAAATTTTATTCAGAAAGTTTTATACTTCAATTCAAATATTGTCACTTATTGGTGATTAATCTTGCACCTTATGGCTTGATGTGATTTGAAATTGTAACCATAGAAATTGTGTAACCATGACAATATGGCATGATGTTTTACCATTTCAGATAATTATTATTTGAAGGTAACTCTCATGAATATTCTACACAAATTAAGGTTTCACAGAATATATTCACTCTAGAATATACACATTCACACACACATGTTAATGGTATTCAATATGGTCCTGCTCCTTCGTAGTTGTGGTTGTGCTTACAATAGATTTATTTCGGGCAAAAAACTCCAAACTCTCCAACCTTCAGAAATTTTTACACTTGACTCCATAACCTTTAATTTTCTGTAGAAAGCCCCAAATCTTTTAATGTTAATTGCACACCCTCTCCCCAATTTATTTACTATCTATTTAACTCCAGCTGGATAAACATTTGTAGTTTTGTACCATACACTTGGGCTGTCCAGGCTATGTTTTAGTATTCACACCCCTAAAATACAACAGCCAAATTTATTTAATTTCTCCATCAAAATTTTCTAGAAAGCCACATTGTATTTTAGGGGGTTAAAAAACTTTAAATATCCCTTGTCAAGCCATGTGTAATGTTTATTCCAAAACAATCCATTTCAAGAGTCATCTGGAAAAGATTTATGAGGTTAGGAGGCAAACTGAAAAAGTTAGCAAAGATTGAGGCTTTAAAGCTTTTTACCTGTTTATATATGTCATCTAAGTTTAAATTAGATTAATTCCTAATTTCCACAACAATCTAGGACCATAATCTTCCACTCTTTGCATTACATGTACATGTACTTTATATTATATTGATAGGCATTTAAATGGAAATATCAATTAATATATTCCTCTTTTTATTTCTATAAAAAATAACTATAAATATCTTTATAGCTAATTATTTATAATAGATATAAAATTATATGCTGTCTTTTATGTGTGCTGTTTGACTGCAACTTGGGGTTTATATTCTGATACTTGCTATTGACTCTTATGCTGGTTACAATATTTCAATACCATTGGTCACTCCAAATTATTTGTGTGACATATATATGTATCGGAATGGGATAGTTGGTTTTTTAGGATGCCAAACAGTTATATTTAAGATGAAAAAACCGAGTCATACATGCACCATAAAATAGTTAAATAAAAGCAAGTGGTACATGAATTACCTTGGTGTAATTAGCTCTTTCAAGTATCCAAGCCTAGAAGACAGAGAAAAACCACATTATTACAAGAAATTATTGCTTTTCCCCAGACAACATTAAATATAAGACCCTACAGAAAAAAATAGATTGATGATCTTGAAACTAGATTTTGTAAACCAGAAAGACAAATGGGGCTCTACATGCTTCTCAAGAGTTTTAAGCAAATACACTCATGCAACATTTTAACTTTGAGGGTGTTTTCATTACACACACACACACACACACACACACACACACAAAAAAAAAAAAAAAAAAAAGTTCGTAGTTGTATATTATAAACCATTGGACATATAGTTTATAAGGCAAGGTAGATTATATAAAAACTAGGGTATTTAAATTCTTGGATAAATGAAATGACCAAGACTTTATTTGGTAATTTAAGATTTTAGATTTTTATAACTATTGAAGAAATTGCCACTTATAAGTTCACGGTATGACAGTTAAAGCAAAATTTTTGTAAATTTTTTTTTAAAAAAAAAAGCAATTTGTTGTAAGGAAGAAATTAAGGATATTTATATTTTTAACCAGGAGATGTTAACTATTTTATATATGTGGACTGTGGTTAATTGATTTACGGTGTTAAAAGCCTTCAAAGATTCTGATGATCATGTTCTACTATTTAAGGTACCCCTTTTTTGTTTGTCTTATTGGTCCCAACAACTTAACTTCTCAAGAAACCACTCATGTGCAGATGAGAGTGCATGGTTAATGGATGTGGACTGTGTATAGCAGGCAATAACCACATATAGCAGGCAACTTAACTTTTCAATTTAAGCAGGCCTGATTTGATTTTTAAACCTAAGTATTTCATGAGTAAACTTTATATAAAATGAACCCATTAACGTTGAGGTGGCATAGATAAAATTGATAAACAAATAAGGTGTTAGGCACTGTTTATTAGCTCATTGAGATACAAAGAGCGTGTAAGGTTCATTGAAATGTAAAGAGGGTGATAGACAAAGCTCCTTACAAAAGTTTAGTAGATGCTTGTTTAACAAAATAAAATATGAAAAAAAAGCTCTTTTAATTTATACTATATATTAAAAAAATAACAACAGGAAATAACAAAAAGAATGCTTTATATTTTTCTACAAAAAAAGAAAAAAAAAAGTCTTGTGTTTTTTCTACCATAAATATAATTAACCTCTTAGTTTTTATTAAACTATACTATATATATAAAAGAAATGGCACCTTAAAAAATAATCATAATTAAGTTACCAATTGGGTTTGTAGTGAGATGACAGTCTCTCCACCCTTACTTTGTTTGGGTCGAGGAAATGGGAAGAAAATAAATGATTCGTAGGGAAATTAATGAATTTCCCGTTGTTTGTAAGTTTTATTATAATGGAAAATAAAGGAAATGGGAGGATAAAATTCATTAAATTTCTCCCCTCCATAACCGGAGTGAAAAAGGTTGGAAAAGTTTCAAAAACAAAATAAATGTGTTTCTATTCTTCCTCTTCTTTACCTTTTCTATTCTTTTTCTCACTAAACTATCAACCAAAGCCTTAACTAAGGTCTCGTCCATGCCTTAGGTAAGGATCTAATTTAAATACCAATATAGCTATGCCACCCCTGTGGGGCCTATGTTCCCTCAATCTGGATTAGTTTGTACGGTGGGGTTTAGGATACCGGATGAGAAATGACAAAAAGAGTTAATTGTTTCAATAAAAAAATTAAATTAAATTAAATTAAAAAAAAAAAAAGTATTTCACAATCTAACTTCTGTTACTCATTATTAAATTAAGTAGTCAATGTCAATCAAAAAACGGAGTATTTCACAATCTAACTCAAAATTTTTAATTATTTAAGAAATTGTCGACTTATTTTTATTTTTATTTTTATTTGAACCTATAACCCATAGATCAGATAGAAATATTAACCACTACACCATCAGGTCATTTATGATATTATTCTTTAATATAAGTACTTATTTTTAGTATATATACTCCCTTGGTCGTCCCATAACTTTTGGGCAAGATGTTTTTAAGTAGAAATGAGTTACTGTGTTAAAGTGGAGTAATTAGTTGATTTGATGTTTTAGTTGATGTTTATAGAGTAAAAGGGAAATGTGACAATTGTAGTGGATTGACCAAAAAGGAAAGTTGGACGGAATTAGTGGGTACGGATAGAATATTTAATATAAATAGACATTTAGTTTGGGAGATCTTGCCTTGTGGGGAATGACAACAATGTAAGATTATTGGATACAAAATAGTCAGAAATCTCTTCTTCTTCTTTTTCTTTTTTAAAGGATTTATTCATTTGGTTAATATGGAAATATTAAATTTTCAATTCAAACTAATTTGCAATAATACTGTCAAGTTTCAATTGATTTTTTCTAAATGATATTCTACTATACAATAGAAAATATATAAATATAAATTGTCTTTGAAAAATAGAAAATTCTTTTTATAATTAGTAATTTAATTTATTTTAATTATTGTTATTTACTATATATAATACAAAAATTGAAACAAAAATATGGAAAATACATTAAAAATCCACAAGTTTTAGTAACAAATTTTAATTTGAATTTTTCCAAATTAGATATTCATTTTCATTAAATTTCACACGATTAAAAAACATGTATACAATTTATAATTAAAGTGTACTCATTATTTGTGCACTGATTATTTGTTACATATGGAGAAAATCCCTTTCTCCAATGCGAAAGCCTATTAAATATTAAATGAAAAAAAACACATAAAATCTGAGGTAACTCAGTTCATAATTTCAATATCTATATATATATATATATATATATATATATAATTTGCAGTTTGAAAGATCTGTAATTTAACATAAATAGAAGTATATATATATACTCCCTCTGTTTTTTTAAAATTGCACCAATCCACTATTTTACACTATTCATAGTTTAACATTGATTCAAATTTTTTTCATAGTTATATAAGAAGAAACACAGTGAGATCTTGTTAGATTCGTATAAACTTGTAGTTTTCGAATATCAAATTTTTATAATTTTTACATGTACATAATTTAAGTTATTAATCATTGAAAATATGCATCGGCATGCGTGCCAGTTATCCATGTTGCAATCCTAAGAAAACGGAGGGAGTATATATGTAGATTCCCAGTAATATCAAATTACTTGGTTTTAGATGGGAATCACATCCTCACTCAAAACCCTTAATATTCTCCAACTCAAGTGAGAATATGACATTCCGTAAAATGTGATCCCTCCAAACGAGGGAATATTAGATTTCATATCCAAGATACCCACTAGAAATCACATTTCCCTCGCAAATGCTAATTACTCAACATTTAAATAGCTTATAAATCTATCTCTTATGCATGCAAATATTTAAACAAATATGTCTAAAATAATGCAGTATGTCATACGAGCTCTTAAAATGGCGTGTAAGGCACATGAGTTTATAGAACATCTTTTAAACACTCATTCATTCACACACATAATAGAAATAAAATACCCATTTATTCTTCTTCTTGTATTTATGTAGAAGTTTTTGAAATGAACTGAGCTAGATTTGAGTTATCCTTGAAAAGAAAGCTTAATTATTAGAATCATGCTTGTGTACCAAATTTGGTCCAATTAACAGTGGAATCATATATGAATTTGCTTGCAAACATTTTAATTTATTAAGTAAATGAAAATGAATATATATTATACTCCCTCCATTTTTGTATAAATGAAACATTTGCATAGTTGTAATTCATTAAGTAATTTTGATTCAACTTTTTTACCACAGTCATACTTCCTCTGTTTTAAATATTTTTGCTTCGGACCCACCCATCACGCAGTCCAATGCACGTTTTAAACCATTAATAACTCAAATTCGGTACAAGTAAAAATTATAAAAGTTCGATATTTAAAAACTACAA
Source organism: Hygrophila difformis (assembly GCA_030278955.1). Classification (NCBI taxonomy): domain Eukaryota; kingdom Viridiplantae; phylum Streptophyta; class Magnoliopsida; order Lamiales; family Acanthaceae; genus Hygrophila; species Hygrophila difformis. Next base: position 58,099,686 of record JAOANR010000009.1, read on the forward strand.
GACGAGACGAATCTAACAAGATTCCACTTGGCTATATTTTAACTTGTATAACTATGATAAAACTTTAAATCAAAGGCATTATGTGAATACCCATTTGCTCAATGGAGCAAATATAAAAAAAACGGAGGAAGTATAAGATAAAACATAGTCAAGTGAGATCTTGTTGGATTCGTCTAATCGCGCAGTTTTAGATATCAAATTTTGATAACTTTTACTTTTACACAATTTGAGATATTAAGCGTTAAAAATGTGCATTGGATTACGTGAATGAAGGAATGTTGCAACTTTTTGAAAATGGAGGGAGTAATTAATTTTCATTATCTACAATATGTTATAAACTGCCAATAATGTTACAAATATTACACCAAGGTCCCATTCAATAAAATTTAATGGTGTTTGAAGTCTGAAGGTTGAATGACTAAATGATCGAACTTGGGCCATTAAGTTGTAAATTTAAAATTAAATGAATAAATTAATGATTATAATTATTTTTTATTTTCTAAAAAATATTTGAAGTTACTTTTAATTCATCACTTTATTCCGATATTCATTTTACTCAAAACATTAAGACTTTAATCAATTAAGTCATTGTAGTTGTAGGTATCAAACAAGCGTAATTATTTACTTAATCCATTAAGATTAAGTGATAAGTGGTGTTACCAATCATATCCTAATTAATTTCACTTTATTAAATTTGGGCTTTGATTAGTACAAGCTTGGCTTATTTCTTCAATCTTTTTGGAAAATTATCAGCCAAAATCGAATGAATATATGAATTTGAATAATATTGGCCAAATCAAATATTTTTCATGCATCATAAGTTGAATACATATTCAACTCAATTAAGTCCATTAAAAACTATAGGAATAATCTTTTATAATTATGTACGACAAACATGTAGGATGCCATATCTCTAGCTTACATGACCTAGTTCAGGCAAGCAAATTCACGTTGCACTTTATGCATACCTGAAAAATTAGACCCAATGCCAAGATAATATGTGATGGTACCATCAAGCTTCTCTTAAAGGCCTGCAATACATACAATACACATTGAAAATACTATAAACACACTTACACTAACAACAATAAACTGCTGAACAGTCAAGTTTGGATATAGTGCCAGCAACCTGAGGATAATAAATTGCAGCAACAACAGATCCAATGTAATTTATCAACAGAAGCCCAGATCCAGCTAATGCAATATTTCTCACTCCAAGCTTTGTTGCCAATGTAGATATATGAAACCTGGTGAAACGAATCACACTAGTTTCAATACTTAAGTAGGCATCTTAGCTGGTTAGCTTATTCAATGGAATTGGAAGGAATGAGATGTTCAAATAAAACCAATCTAGGAATAAAAACCTTATAGATGATAATAGCAACATCATGCAATAATCTAGACCAGCAGGAATGCTACAGAAATGGGTATAAAACTTACTTGCGATCCCCTTCTACATCTGGAAGATCCTTAGTTATGGCAATAACAAGAGCAAACAATGTTACAAATGTGGTGATGAATGCAACTGGTAAGCTGCAATACAATTATTAGCATTGAAATCATAATACAACCATGAAACAAGAAGAAAATAGTTACCATATTGAATTTAACTTCGGAATCTTAAGGTCTAGCTTTAATCTAAGTGTGCATTAGAATGAGTGTTCCAGAACAACTTCTACCTCCATTTAAATGTTAGACCAACTGCAGCTCTTGTGGCATAGTAGACACCATAGTTGAGAAGGAATCCACGAACCTGCAAGGTGATTCTATAAACATTTAGTTATAAAAACACTATATCATAATCTAATGGAGACAAATTATTTCAGTACTCCACTGTCAATTCCACACCAAAGGAACTAGCAGTTCAGAGTCAAGTGCTAGGCCTCAATTTTCTAAAAAAATTAATAAAGAGAAAATGCTAGCTATTCAGTTCATATGCTAGGAAATGCCATTCACACATTTACTACACAACATAAGCTCCTTTAAAAATATAAAATCATATATATATATATATATATATATATATATATAATCTCATACTTATTGACTCAAAAATAAAATTACAATAACACAAAGGAATGTACTCATTTCTCATTAAAAATAACTTGAACTGAGCATTATTTTCATGAAAAGGTTATTAGTGCAATCAAATATTAGCCTGGAAAACCGAAAATGGGTTTGGCAAATGTCTATTTGAAACAGAGATATCGCAATATTATTGTGTGACTACATTCAATGTAGTTAATTATCTACAACTTATTGGCACTATTCACTTGGGATTTTTTGATCATGGGGTTTTAAGGATTTTGATGAACAAGCTCAAGTTTGAAAAAGATCATTTCTCAGGAAATACCAGAGCTGTGTCTCTCTATCATAACATTCTTCTGGAAGTCATTTTGCACCAAGTCCCTTTCCATGCAAAATATATTTCTTCGGCCATGTTTGCTTTGCATGATGGTCAATCCCAATGAGATTAATGTAATGATAAAGCAATCCTACCTAGTTCATTAGGATTAATTATCTATGAATTAGCTTATTAATGCCCTAATCACTCAAAGTAATCATGTGATTAGCCTTGATAAAATAATCTATCAAAGGCTAATTCACTCAAGTAACATGCAGGTATTCAGCAAAACCATACCGTTGCAATGATAAGAAATGCTATGACTGGATACTGCTTCATCCGGAATGGAGGAACAGAATAGATAGTGCCAAGGAAAAGGCCAAGGCAGTAAAGAGAAGTAATAAAAGGACCAAAATTCAACCCAACAATTAGAAGACCAGCAGCTGCAAGTATTAACACCAACAACCATGCAGATTGAACTGAAAGATCTCCTGCAGCTATAGGTAAGTAAGGCTTGTTCACCCTGCAATTTAGAGCAAAAGCTGAAAAAGAAAAAGGAAAAAGAAAAAGAACAGAAGGTATATTGTTGAAAGAGGTGCATTATGCAACACAATTGATGGGTAGGACTCAATTATCCAAGCTTTGAAGTAAGTAACTATATATAACAAATTGAAACTGGCTCAAGATATATAAAAACCCCAGCATCCAAATTAGGGGTGCATATTGTAGCTCCTTACTTGTCAATTCCAACATCATATATTTGATTGATTCCTACAATATAACCATTTCCGCACAAGAGGGCTAAAAGTCCAGAGAATGCCTTCAGCAGCAATGACCATCTTATCAAATTCGGATTCTCAATCAAAGCTCTCGTAACCAACGAACTGTAGTGGAAAACATTATTGTGCAGAAGTTGGAGTTAATTTTAACTAAAGATATCATTGCAATCGTAGTGAAAGTACAAAAGCATTCTCACGATTGCTCACATAGATCCTATTGTTGTTCCACGTATGGTGTGGGGCCTCAGAAATCTCCATAAGGCATCCTTAAACTGGAAAATATTGTTGAGTTGTGGGTCGGTTCCAGCAGCATCAACTCTTGCACAGGCCTGACAATTCAATCTTCCATGTGAACCCCGTTAATAATTATTTGAACTCTAATGATCAATGCCAGAGAAAATTTGGTTTCAAACAGATAGAATGTAGGCAACAACAAATAGTAAAATCAGATAGGAAACGAGGGGACAGAGATAAGTAAATCCCATTTTCAATCGCACAATAATCAATCTAGACAATAGACATTAAGAAAAGACACAGCTTTTCACATTAGTAACTAGGTTGAAGCCAAGTGCCCGATTGACTGTCCAACAAACAACTTAGAAATCATAATTCAGTTGATGATTGGGATAAACTATATATCTCTTCATGAGTATAACATTTTCGGAAAGCTGTTGCCCTCAGGAGCAAAATTATACTACCAGAAAACAAAGGGGACAGACGATACATGAGGTGAATAAAATGATTATGCAAGCATACCCAGATGGAATGGTGCCTGTGGATTGCCGTTAACGGCCTTGGCCAGGAGAATTTCCGAGCATTAAACAGAGCAATAGAATTTCCGATGAGATTTTTGGAAGAAACAAGAAAATGGCAGGGACTGTTGAAATTGGGCAACTTATTGGTGTGGCGGATGTTAGAGGGAGCAAAACTAACCCAAGTTGTGATGGAGGAGGATGAGACTGAAAACTCCATGGCCATTGAAAGAGAGTGAGATATGTGGATGGCTGGATGCGGTTGGGAAGTAGGATTTGTTTCTTTATTTCTTTTTTGTCAATTATTAATACTACATTTTAGTGGGCGTCCGTCCACTCTTCCCTTCTTTCATGAACATAGCGCCGTCGCAGATGGATTGAATGTACTTCCTCTCATTTCTAAATATTGTGTTTGGTACAATTAAAAATTATAAAAATTCGGTATTTAAAAATTATGGAACGAATCTAACAAATTTAAAAATTATAAAAAATTTTAAGGTTAAAGCTTGTATGACCAATATTACAATATTTCAAAAACGAATGGAGTATATAAATTCACTAAAATGGTCCGTGCATTAAAATTCAGAAATGAACTTAACCTAAAAAAAAACCACACTTCATTCACTCCGCCCAGACTTTAAAACTCACCCCAAAACATAGGAGAGTGTATTCAATTCATACTCTTTAGTATTTTTTTGGACTTTTAAAGTTGGAGTGTATTCAATTTAGATTTTAAAAAGTTTTTAAAACTCTGGGTGTATTCAATATAGATTTTAAAAAGTCTTTAAAAATTTTGAGGTATTCAACTGTCCATGAATTTTAAATCTTTATAGATTTTAATGGATTCTCTTAAAAAAAATCCATTAAAATCTATATTGAATACACCTAAATTTTTAAAAACTTTTTAAAATCTAAATTGAATACACTCCAACTTTAAAAGTCCAAAAAAATCCTACAGGGTCTAGATTGAATACACCCCCTAAAAAATCCAAGATTTCTAAAAGTCAGTCAAACTCTACATGGAGTTTATACAAAATCAATCAACTTTGAAAACTCTACGTGGAGTCTATGGACTTTCTAAATCCACAAACTTTTTAAAATCCATACAAATCTGAATTGAATACACCCCTATATTCATCATTAAACCCTAACAGCCAAAAATTACCAAACAAATACAAAAAACATGACATTTTCTACCCAAAATCCCACCACTGCAAAAAAATGAGCAAACATAAGAAATAATTACCATGAATCAAAGAAAAAGTTGTGGTGGGCTCATTACCAAACCAATTGAGGAAGGAAAAACACTTTGGAATATAAATGGAATGATTTTAAACACCGAAATTTGTCAATTTCACATAACTATTCGGCACTGGTCCGCCATGCACAAAGCATGGCTCATGACACGACAGGCCGCGCACAAAGCACGGTGCACGACCAAGTCAGCCGCGAACCAAGCAAAGCGCCCGACCACGTGCGTAGTGCATCACCCTAGGCACACATCCGAGGGTGCCTTGCGTTGCACAAGTGTATGTTTTAGGACCGTGGAAATTGAAGATCTGGAATTCAGTCCACAATCATTAACAGATCTTGATATACACATTTTCATTGTTATGCTCCCCAAGATACTCGATCTAATTGGAGAAAATGTTATCAAATGGTTTATTAGGTTGGATTTCTTTCTTTCTGTATTAATATTATTTTCCTACTATATTCCATGTAGCTTGACATCACCATGTGAATTTTGCGAATTATTTTGATGGACATGTTTATGTGCAGCGGTTGACAAAACTGGATGAAAAATTGGTGGTGTACCTATCGTTGCAACATGTGAGGCTGAAGAATTTATTGGTAGAAATATAGGGTGAACGATCGAGTTGGACGATCTCAAATATAATATTTTTTTTGGGAAAGTTGAAGCCATCACCGCATGCATGAAGCCACTAGTGAAGTAAGAGATTTATTCTTTGCCTATCCCACCGGTATTAGCTACTGCGTGCATTTCTATATGTGCTATTGATGAATTGTATCTACAAGACTAATACATACAAATTTCATTTTGTTGGAGATAGTGGGTGTATCTTTTATTTGTATGGTTTTTTTGGTTGCCTATATGGAGGTAGAGAAAGAGGATAACTACACATGGGTGAGACGTTATGGAAGTTAATAGATGTAAATTGTTTGCCTTCGGTGGTGGTGACTGGCAGACAGGGGTGTCAATTTCAGATTTCAGGTCGTGTTTCAGGTTTCACAGGTTCGGGTCGTGTTCGTGTCGGGTGTTGAGTAAGGGCATAACACAAAATATATAATCCCGAACACGACCTGAAACCCGAAATGAACTTGAAATACCAAACCCGAACAAGACCTAAAAATTTTTGGTCGAATTTCGGATCAACTTAATTAGAGAAACTAAAAAACGACTAAACCCAAAACTGCACCGAGTTCGTGTCGGTTGGGTTCGTGTTTTCGGATCGTGTCCGAAATTGACACCTCTACTGGCAGAGGATTGGCCCTGTTAGTCATCTTATTCAGCATCTCGACCAGTATTGGATAAGAAACGCGATTACATACAAAAAGTGACATTTACTATTTTATTATCGTGATTGTTTGATTGTATTTGCTATGTTGTTGTGTGTTAGATGTTGGACTTTATTGGACTTTCATGATTGTTTGTGTTATGTACTGAATTTCCTAGGTTGGAAACATTAATTGTGTATTGTTTGGATAGGTGCATGAAAAAATCGGAAATGCGTTGAATGTCACCATGCTGAATAGACCGCACGACTACGCCGACATCTACATGGCACAATCGGTCGTACGTCCTTCGCTTTGCACGGCCACATTGGCTATGCATCCTATATGACCAACGGTGCCCCCTTCCGTGCTCATGTCAATCCGCACAACCACTTTGGCTGTGCAGTCTGTAGGCGAAATTAAAATTTCTTGATCCATGTAAAACAATCTATAGAATAATCAATATGCATCGAAATAGTAACATTAACTAAAATAAGATCATCAATTCCATCATATAAACCAACACATATTAAGAGAATAAAATATCATAAAAACAACAGAATAATTTATATGCATCGAAATATTAACATTAACTAAAATAAGATAATTAGTTTCATCATATCATCCAACACATATGAAGAGAATAAAATATCATAAAAAACTACAGTAGTAGATGTCATCAAGTGCTAAAATACGGGTCTGGAATAACATCCACTAAATTGGTAATATTCAGCAAGTACTGGCATACTGGTTGGATAAGGTGTGTGTGCTGGGTATTAAGGTGCATGCTGCGTATTTAATGATATTTAGGCTATATAGAAACATTCATCACCTACAAAATACTCATTCAACACATACAAACAACACATACAAAGCGCTACTTTAGCACTTTAGCACCCTAACCAAATCCTATTATTATTTCTCCCTCCGCCCCATTTAACACGTCTTGTTTAATTTCTGTACACAATCCTATGCATTTTTTCAACCGTTAATATCTCAAAATATATACAACGAAAAATTATGTAAAATATATATTTTAAAACTACATTATTATACGATTCTAACAAGACCCAACTCGGCAATTTTTTTTTCAAATATATACTTGCAATAAAATTGAGTCAAAGTTAAACAATGAACAGTGCCAAAAAGTCAAATAGGATATCTTACACAGGACGGAGGGAGTATTATTATTATTATTATTATTATTATTATTATTATTATTATTATTATTATTATTATTTTGCTAAAAAAAACCTACATAGGCTATGAAAGGGGTATGAGAGCCATGCCACACAAATTATAAATGGAATAAGAGGCGGGATAGGGAGGCGTGTGGGGAATCGAACCTCCAACTTTCAGGTTGGAAGTCATGAGACTTTACTTTATTAATTTATAGTAACTAATATACTCAAGTTGAGTATCCCAAATCTATTTAATTCGTTGGTGCATAAACCCTTCACATTAATTATTCTTTACATCCTTTCCTTTTTTATTTCTTTTCTATATAGATATATAAATAATTTGTTTTATAAAAATTAAATTAAATAGTATGTGATAAATACTATACACTCATAAAAACCCTCGAATTAAAAAGTGTAAAAAAAATAGTTTTTAAATATTGAAGTTTCATTCAAAATTTTTTAATTTATTTATTAATTTTAGGAAATATAATCTTTTTCATTATTATTTATTTCAATAATTAATGGTAATACTAATATCATTATCTTGTGAAAATGTAATGGTTAATGATAAATTGGATTTTAATAGGGGTTGAGACTTACCATAGTGGTCAAGTCCCCCAACTCCTAACTTATAGATTGGGGTTCGAATCCCTACCCGGCCCCCTATCATTCCCCTTTGTTCTCTTTGTAATTTATGTAGCATGGGCTCCCACCACCCATTTTCCAAACCTTTAATGGCTCGTCCAAAAAAATTGGATTTTAATACCAATCTAACTTTCTCTGTCATTGCCCTCGGCAAGCTCCCTAATCCCTTAAGAAGACGTTATTCGAGGGGTGTTGGAAGACTATTGTGAAGTCCCTATACCAAAATGTGTAGGCTCAACTATTTTTCCTTTCTTATTTCCTTTATACGAAACACACACACACCATTTAGGTTTCATTCCCTTTCCGTGAGCACTGAATGGGGTAGCTCCCCTTTAGGCCTTACTTGTAGGTAGGGGTGGAGATATGCCAAACTGCCCGACCATGGGTTATTAATGGGTAGTGTTACTCATAATCAATTTGGGACTCGACTTAAAAAAAAAACTCAACTCGTACTTGACTATTGCTATTGACTCAAGCTCGAGCTTCGTATCAAGTCAAGCTCTAGTATTTTAGTACTCGAGCATTTGAGCTCGACTCGATTCGATAACAATATTGACACACAGTTTAATTAATTTTCATCACATACTTTCACTCGCACTCCACTCTAGATTCTATTAGAAAATGTCACTTATTTAAAATATATAAACGAGGAAAAATAGTCACTCTTAAAAAATTACAATATATTTTTAAATAATTTTAATTTTATCTTAATTGTACAATAACCAGCACAATATTCAAATATCAAATAAAATCGTGTCTTTTAGGTTGTGGTTAAAAATTCAAAATCAAATGTTAAAAAAAAAATTCATACTTAAACTACCGATTCGAGCTCGAGCTAATAAAAAAAAACAAATTCACGAGCTACTCGAACTCGATAATACTTGAGCTCGAACTCGAATATCTGCCGTCAAGCTCAAGCTCAAGTACCATGATACTCGAGCTCGACTCGATAACACCCCCTATGCCCGACTAAGGCCTACGTCCATATTTATTCCATACTAGGCAAGACCTTTTTTATAAATAGCTTCAAACCTATTTTAATAGTCTATTGATAAAAGGTACTAATCATATTAACAATGGCGGATCCAGAAAATCTTTTAAGTGGTGTCCCAAAAATGGTGGAAGCTATATTTAAATTAGGGATGATAATTACAACACAAAACTATAGAGTAAAACTTGGTTGAAATGAAATATTGTGGTGTCACCCTCAAAATTAAGTGGTGTCACCAAGCCTAATCTAGCTAAATGTAAAAAAAATTCTACCTTAAAATAGCAATTTTATCAATTTAAGTGGTGTCCTGTGTTACTCCTAAAATATACGTAGATCCGCCCCTGATCATATACCAACAACAGTTGACTTGAATAGATTGAGGCTCTAGTCGCTTAAGCAAGGGGGTTCGAGCCTTGTGTATGCAAAAAACTATTTTGGGAGAGGCGCCCTTAATTGCCCATGCAGATCCTCCAGAAATTAGTGCCCAATGTGGCCTGGGATACCCGGTAATTCTCCAAAAAGGTACTAATCATATGTAGGGGCGAGTAAGGTTTAGTTTTTACCGGTTTATGATCAAATCAAACCAAATCGTAATTTTACGGTTTCAAACTTTTTCAATCAAACCAAACCATATTTTAATTTATGCCAAACTAAATTAAACCGTAAATTTTACGGTTTGGTCCGATTTGAACCACGGTTTATATCGCAAAATATATTTCAATTTTTGCAATTAAATATCTAATGCTATACAACCAAACGGAATATATAATTGTCTTTAAATATCTAATAAATATCATTCCCAAGTCTCAACTCAGATTCGTAATTTAGTAGTCTAAAATGTAAATACTAATATTTAGATAGAATAATTTTAACTTTTAAGTAGACAAGTTATGCCAATATTTTACAAAATAGAAAAACATTTACAAGTTACGATTTAAAAACCATCAATTTTTTCCAATCCATTCTATTCAAGAGATTTCATAACATTTTTAAATATTATAAATATATTATATATTTTTAAAAATATTAAATATTATGTATAAATATTAACGGTTTACGGTTTGAAAACCGTATTTTTTTTTGAAATCATACAGTTTATGGTTTATAATATATTAAACCAAAACATGAATTTTTAAATCGTAAACAAAACCAAACCTAAAAAATTTGGTTTGGTCTGATTTGGTTTACGGTTCGGACCGTATTATGCTCACCCCTAATCCTATCATATGTATGCTTTTTGGGATTTAATCGAATACATTCTTCACATGCTAGGAATGACAATCAAGTGTCAGCAATGAGAAAAATCCACATTCCAACATACACACACAAGCATCCTGAAAGTCTTGAGAGATCAAATCTATAATAGATAAAATCATAAAGTCCATAATCACGAATTATTGGGCATCCAATCACCAACCCTCCACGAGAGTAGCATGGATTGGATAAGACGAATCACGCCCAATACTAAGTAATCGCCATGGTTATGAGGTACTTATATGAATCCGATAATCTTCCCCATACAATGCAAGGTAATCAACCTTGTGAATCTGGCCCTGAGGCACTCAAATGACTCCATTTGTCTTTGTTGCTCTCTCCCAGAAAATAAAAACAAGGCTAGCTATGATCCAAGGAATGTGGGCTTGGAGCCAGAAGGTAATACCTAGTTCATGTCCAACTAGGTCATGCACTCCCATTGACTCGCACATGAAATGGTGGGCCACGACAGAAGATTGGCTCATTTGATAACTTGGTCCTTGCCCGTGCTCTAAGAACTTCATTAGCATCTTCAATCACAGCAGCAGCCAACATTGTGTACTCCCCTGGGATCAGGAAATACAATGAAAAAATATGCCTGATTTCTTGAAGTGGAGGAACCTCCATGGTAATATCAGCCAACACACCTGCAAGGTAGACAAGTAATATGTATGCCCTGGTTAAACAAATGGTATGCATCAATAAAAATAAATGGGGATATCAAGAAGAAACTCATGCCAACAGAAAGGGCATCAATAATAATAAATGGGGATATGAAGAAGAAACTAATGTCAACAGAAAGGGCACTGTTGAGGAACATATATATTTTGGTGCCAGCACCTTCCCATAGAACAGTTGCCCTGCTGCCCTCAATGCAGTTCTCACCAGCCACATCTTTGCATGTGATGCTAAGGCTAATCCTAATAACTTCCTTGGTATTATTGCGTACCAGCACTTCCATCTGAGTCATGTTATTTGCAAGAATGGAACCTCCAGACGCACAAGAATTGACATGTGTGCCAGTTGTTTCTTGTGAGTTTATTTTTGTAGAATGGCCTGAACTACTTGCAGCAAGCCTAAAGCCAAATGTAAGGGGGTCTGGAAGCAGAACATCCATAACAGATGCCTGCAGAGCAGCCTGTATCGCGTCCTTTATATTCAATTCGCCAGAACTGTTGCGTCCAGATTGCCATCTCACATTAATTCTAGAAATTAATTTTTTTATACACACACCAAGTTCAGCCTTAATACTCCTTTCTGATATACCAGAACTTCGAATAGGCCCATTCATTTGAGAACCATCAAAGAGAAAAGAGTCATCAAGAACAGGCAGCTTGAAATGCTCAAGAGGTATCAACACCCTGGCAGTATATTCCCTGTCAATCCTTGTTTTCCTGTCTCCAAATTCTGCACAAGTACAATAGGATAAACTTTCATTGTCACTATTTTTAGGGTTCTCCATGTCAACTGAGACACAAATCTCAAAGACAACATCTGTTGGATTAGACAGTTCCAACTCAAGGAAGCGCACCCCCCAACTTCCCCTGTAAGGATCAATTTTCATGTACCTATCAGCTCGTCTTTCTGAACCATTAGCCTTCTCAGAAACATCATTTTCCATTTGTAAAAGCTTAGTGTCAGTTTCACCAATGTGAGCTGGAATTTCCATTGATAGTAAACGGGCCTTTACAAACGATAGGCCCTGCAAAACACAGATGTTCAAATGTACAACCAAGCGTCTACCAGGAGGTGGAACAGGCTCTCCAGAATTTGCCAATGGACCTAATGAGTAAACACAATAATCAGAAGTGATGTTTACAGAAGCATGGACAACAATTTCATACAGCATGGAGTTATATACTGTCAAAAATACCTGCATAGTGGATCAGCAGAATTGGGCTGCTTCCATCCTTGATTTGTTTCCCTGAAGGCCCAGGGACACCCTTGCTAGAAGTAGTATCAGTATCTATCATGCTAAGTTGCCAAGCTTTCAAGGTTACACATATTGTAACTTCTCCACCAGGTTTCAAAGGTAAAGCTGACTTCAGTGTTTCTGAAGCGACGGATACAACAGAATCTTGGTTTTTTCCGGACAATGAAATGTGTGCCTGTTCAATAGGAATGGTACCAGCATTTGCCAAACTAACCCATACATCACGAATCTCACCTTCATATAACATGATGGAGCCATCACCACCTACAATGTGAGATACTAACAATGGCAGCGGTGATACCACTTGAATATTAGGTATAGGTAAACTTTTTAACTTAGCTGCCCCACAACTCCGAAACGGATCAGAGAGCACAAGCCCCTGAGTGGCTCCAATAAGAAGATTTTCAACCTCCTTGAATAAATGTTCAGTTATGACACCAAAACAATGTACCATACATCCAGGAAGAGATACTGGACCCACTTTGGTTGGTATCCCAGATAACGTTATCACCTTTGATGAATTGGGAGGGAGATTGACACTGACCGGAAACGCATCCAGATTTCCTGAGTGCACAGACAGGTAGATGCTATCGACCATCAATTCAAAGCCACATGGATTTGCTAATTCCACTAATACTTGGACTGGTTCACCAACCACCCAGGTTAACTCCTGCTTATGGCTGTGACTTGGCTCACCCTTGCTGAATGGTGTATAAATAAAAGGCCCTGATGGTGCAGATCCTACCCACCAATCTTCTCGAGATGGGTTTCGCTTAACTATATCCATTTGTGACGAGTGCAAAGGAAATGAATGCAACCTAAACAATTTTAAAATGTATGATCAGAGAAAAGTGTAACAGACATCAATTTTCTGAATCTAAACTGAAGTTGTCTTCACCGTGTCCAGAATATAATGAATAAACCTAAGAGAGACTCCTTACCATATTCAGGGGCAAATATTAGGTTTCCTAGTAAACAATCATTTCTATATGCATTAGCATCATTTAGAACTTAGAAGCACCACTGGCATACTGTAAAGTCAGATTTCCAATTCCCAAGGCATGAAATCTAACGTGACAACACTAAGATAGTACAAGGAAAAAAGGAAGCAGAAAAAGAAAACCACCTGATGAAGGGCAAAGCTGGGTCACCACACCGAGTTCCCAAAGGGAGTCTTTCAGCTGAATTCACTAGTGCACTGGCGAGGCCATTTTGCCCAGCAGGGGTTATTAGAGGATAATAAGACCTAAGTAGACGTGCAGCAGCACTCCAAGCAGCCAGAGGGTCCCCTGCACGAACAGCAGACAGAAGAATTTCTCTCAGCACAACCATCTGCAGGGTGCTCCACTGTGATTCAAACAAGGACACTATCAAGTGGTGATGCATCTTTCCGCCATCAGAAAAATTCTGTCCGGCATCCTTCTACGAAATCAAAGCAAGAAAAGTACACATTTATCAAGCTGAAATGCAGGCAGATGTGTCTATATCAATTCCAGATATGCAACAAACATAATATAGCTTGAAAATAATAATGTTACAAATCAAAATTACATTTTCAAAATCCTATGTTTAGGCCACACATGATGCATTATTTTCTCTAATGGGTAGAATTTTCTTTTGGGCCACACCTGACTCTACGTTTAAAGAAAGGAAAGAAAACTCTACGTTTCAGGCCACACTTGATTCATTTATATGAAGCATTTCCAAGATCACAGTAAAAACAGTATGACACACACAAACAAACACACCCATAAGGGAGACCCTTCAATTCCATCAATCAAATAACTGCAAACAGTAGCATTCCAGGCAATTAAAACTCACATTGCACGGTTCACTAGATGCTTGACTTTGCACACGATATGCTTTTGTTGTCATTGCCAGGACTTGCATAGCACAGATAGCAGCAAGTTTATTATCCTGTTGCAAGTACAACTGAGCCACCTGTCTTGAGAAAAAAGCAGCTTTCCGATGATAACCAAGAGCACCAAAGAGCCGGGCTATTTCGATGTACACTATTAATTTGTCGCTGGCATCAATCAAAGATATTGCCCCATCAGCAGCAGCTGTCAACAACTCCACAACTTCCTTTGCAAGCTCCCGTCTTATAAAAAAGAATTACTGGTAAATACAATTCACTTGGGGAACAATACTCAGACTTAAAATATTTCGCAACATAAAATCAAGCCATGTGTGCCGCACATAAGTCTTACAGAACTAGTAACAAATATTTAACTGTAACTCGAGTACCTGCACAGAAATCTTGCCAACTTTAATGTGGCTTCAAGTTCAAAGCTTAATGGTGAAACCCTGTACAAAGATCACAGTCATGAGAAATTCAAACTATAGGCAAACAGTGAAATTAATTAAGTTTACAAACTTATCATCAAAAGAAACGGGCCTTCCAAAACAATCTAGCAAGAATTCATTATAAATTTGCGCAGACATTTGCTAATCATGAAGAAAAATCTATTTTTTTAGAACAAAAATTCACTTGACGAACAGACACCTTTGTTACAAGAAGTTTGTAATCCTTCAAAGTTCAATGCTATTGGCATCACAATTTATAGGAAAATATCAATAGACCAGACCTAATTAGAGAGAGACATATCATAGGACAGCTAAACAAAAGATATACATTATAACATGGATAAATCTTTAATTTGTTAATGAAAATGCAACACTGAGTTGGATTACATATATTCTAGCTTGCTAAAGAGACATAACAAATTGTTCCATTTACGGTTGGCAATGTTCACTACAAAGGATAGGGTTCATTAATCAATCCACTTTGATTCATCTAAGTACTAATTTAATCCTACCATTTGACTCTCTATCATACAAAGTTCCATATTTATAAAGGATCCTTGATTGTTAATCACTTCAAAGTAAAGAAAGGATCAGCATCAATAATTTATCAAATTCAAGGCTAATAATTCAGAATGATTGTCCCCTTATGACTAGTCTTATATTTATATCACACATGTCAGGTCAAACACAAGAAAAATAATTAGACCTTTGAACCATGACTTGCTTACCTTTGAGCATTATCTTGTATAAACGACTTTCTGTAGTGGAGAATGACACTGTTGTATCTATACTTAACTTCATCCTCTAAAACAGGATCCAAATGGCCCATGCGATCCATCTAATATTGAAGGGTTTGACATATGCATGAGCAAATATTCAACATGAGAAAGTCGAGGCCAACCACTGGCAATGATTCAACATAAGTAAATCTTTACCATCACAACTATAAATGTGGGGTTTATGAAGAAATAAAGAAATTAGAAATAAAGAAATAAAGAAATAAAATCTTTCAAATTTCATTTCTGATCAGCCCATTCAGGTCAATGATTTAGAAGATCGTGGGCAATTCTTCACTCGATTTGGGGAAAAGACAATGAATTTGCACTTCCATTCATGCTCTATGAAAGATGAGAGCAAATCAAAACAAGAATGTGAACATATAATAAGTTTAGTCTAATATTGGCTTTGATTTTTTTATGCATACAATTTTTGGCAAATGCACACATCATATACACGGGACGGGAAGGAGAAAGGAGTCAAGGACAGAGGATAAATCGTTGTCTATACGGTGTACGGAAAAAAATAATACAAATGTGCAAACATATATAAAAAAATGAAAACTGAATCGTTCAAACATTTGTGACTGCCCTCAGTTCAGTAAAGATCTAAGTCCCTGGGACAATTTTCAGAGTCTTGCCTAGTCAAATGCTGAGCCGCACAAAATGTGTCAAACGCAAAATAGTTTTTGGTTGGATAGAATTGATCACCTAATGTTATATGGCAAGAAGTAGGAACCATAACAATAAGTCTAATGGTGATTGATGCCAAAGAAACTCAAATGATCCATACCAACCTGCCCTCATTTAGAGAATAATGAAATAACATTGATATGATAGAATTGGTCTAAGATCTCTAGAAATAAATCTGTTATTTTGCGGGTCCTGCTTACCAACAACGCACAAACACTGCCTTCCATCGCCCCAGCATACCAAAAAAAATCAGCAGTCAGTCTGGTAAGTTCAAGTGCAGTAGCATAATGGGCATTGGCATCAACTGGTGACCCAGCCAACAATGAGTAGTCTCCAATAGTTTTCTGTGCACGACCGAGCCTTCTTTTCTTGGCTTTAATGACCTGTAAAATTATTTGCAAAGGTCAAACTTCATTGGTGTCAAAAGGATTATTCCTCGAAGATATGAATGGTCAAAAACAACAAAATATCTGGGACACCTAAAATTAAACCTCCTCTGAGCTCAGACTGGCTTGAGAATCAAGGGGCGTCTTCAAAATTGTTCCACCAGATTCTGCTTGGAGAACCCATTTCTCAAATTCCATCAACAATGAGGCAGCAATATCTTGCACCATTGTTTGCAAATGAAATTCCTGAGTTTGGCGATCGGCGGGTGGAAACAATAATAAGTTACTCCCTTTGTAGCTCTCCTCTTCAAGCTGAAAGATGATCCAACTAGTCAAGTTTTAGTCTTTATATAAGAAAAAAGATTCTCCAATGTAGAAATTTGGAAAACAACCAAAAATACAGTTCTTTGATAATGATTCTGAACACTTGTATAGCTCATATACAGTAAGCAATTAGTAATTTAAGCAGCTAAAAAATGTCATAGCCCTATATAACTATGTCAGATCAAAAACTCGATTTGAAATGTTGACCATGTTACAAACAGCATTTATGCAACAGAAAAAGAAACATTATGAAGTAACACCAAAAACTATTGGCCATATTTCTAGTTGTTTTGGTCGGTTCATTGCTCATATATATCATTTAAATATAAAACACCGTTTTGTCACAAACTTAAAATATTAAAACAAAAACACCAGCCCAAAACCCCCCCAAAAAAGCAACAACCATCACTTTGCCTTTTAGACTTTTTGCCTTTTAGACTTGCAAAGTTGCAATGCCGTAAAATAACCGAGAAACGAAAATGCACGCATCATTTTATCTTGTCTTCTTTTCTTTTCTTTTACCACTAGTCACACCGCAAAATTCCAATCAACCCTTAAACAACCCTTCGCGTGTAAATGTGAATATTAATATAAAGCGACATTCCCAACTTTGAGGATAATCAGTGATCCAAGAAAAACAAACTAACCTGTGAATCCCCTGGACAGAAGGCAAAACAACGTTGAACGAGTGAGGAGGAATAACTCTTACAAGCGGTAGAAAATTGGTTGGCGACAGAGCGGAGATCGGGAGAGGAAGGACAATGGCAAATACCAATCACCGCCAGAATCTTGCGGTGGGACTGAAAATCCTCCCAGGGAGACGGCGGTGAACCGCCTAGTATGAACTTGAATCGAAGGGTACCCGATTCCCATGGCTGGTGTGCAAATGGGGATTTCTGGTGCTCGGTGTAGAAGGAGCTGATTGAGTTTAGGGAAACGGTATGGTGGCGGAGGAGCATGGCAGCATAGTCCCGGAAGAGGAGAGGGGGGATGGAGGCGATCGGAAGGACCGCCACACGGATCATGCTGTTTGTTTCGATGCTCACATCGGGTTCCATAGTTCCGATGAGGGGAGCGTGAAACAGAGCGTGATTTGGAATGAATGTGTATATCTAGGGCTCTCGGCTCAATAGTTGTGTTTCTCAACAGTTGTGTTTCTTTCCAAATCCGTTTTGAGGGGAAAAGGTAGGAATGGTGTCGGACATCGAACCAGATCTGAGTCTCGGGGGTTCGGGTATATCCATTGGCAGCCGCATTCCTATGAAAATCAAACAAAACAAAGGTGTTTGCCATTTTAATTTTTTAGGTTAATGTTTAAAAAGGGAAAAAATGAGAAGTACGCTACTTTTTCTTTTTCAAAAATTCAAATTAGTTATTTTTCTATTTTATTATCAAAGTAATCTGCTACAAATATTAATTATATCCAAATTAGTCTCTTGTTCACTAATTATGCTCTAATTGATGACGTGGCAAAGGTTTAAATTTAAACATGACACGTGGGCATAATATTAGTCATTTTTCTTTTATCTTTAGTCAATTCAGTCATACACTTTTATTTTGTTCCAATTAGCCTCTACCCAAACCAGTCATTTTTATATTAATTGGTCTCCAACCTTTCAAATTATTTCATTCAGACCCAGAAACTTAAATTTTTTATTACTACTAATTCATTTATCAAATAAATGTCAACATACTTCCGTAAATAAATTAAACACCAAATATCATACATTGGGTTTGACTGCCTTGTTACCGGGTCTTCCAAGTTCTGGAATTTTACGGACTCTCACTAACCACCCGACCGTAACTGATGGTTCATTGGTTCTGGTTTCCTTCAGCAATAATTAGTACAATCATACTTTGTTTCTTACCTTAGAACGCAGCAAGGTTTGAGTAAATTATTTAATTTTACTTTTTGGAAGGTTATCGATGCAGGAAGCATGGACAATAAAATTCAGGCTATTTTTTTAATTTTTAAAATAATATTTGAATAGTTTTTAAATATTTTTTTCAATAAAATCAAGGCTTTCTGTATTCATAACCTTCTAAAAATTCAATTTAAATCATTTACTCAAACATTGCTATGTCCTAAGGTAGGAAACAAAGTAAGGTTGTGCTAATTGTTGCTGAAGGAAATCAAAACCAATGAACCATCGGTTGCAGTCGGGTGGTTAGAGAGAGTCCGTAAAATTCCGATACTTGGAAGACCCGATAACAAGACAGTCAAACCCAATATATGAGATTTGGTGTTTAATTTTATTTACGGAAATATGATGGACATTTATTTTATAAATAGATCAGTAATAATAAAAAAAATAAGGTTTTGGGCCTGAAATGAAATCATTTGAAATGTTGGAGGCCAATTAATATAAAAATTACTAATTTGGGTAGATGACTAGATGGAATAAAATAAAAGTTTAGAACTGAATTGGCAAAAGATAAAAAAAAATGGACTAATATTATGCCCACGTGTCAAGTTTAAATTTAAACCCTTGCCACGTCGGCAATTAAAGCATAATTAATGAACAAGAGACTGATTTGGACATAATTAGTATTTGTAGCGGATTGTTTTGGTAATAAAATAGAAAATGGACTGATTTGGATTTTTGAAAAAGAAAAATGATGTATTTGTCCCTTTTTCCGTTTAAAAAGTAACAGGGAGGCTATTCCGCTTTTAGATCATAATAAGTTGTCATTATGAAAACAGGCCACAACAAACATAGTTTTGTAAAATCTAGGCCATAGAACCTATTTGAAATTAATAAATGACCCCAACAACTTTTCCTTTCTTACATTTAAACTTCAGGAAAGTTTGACTTTATTTACTTTAGTCATTTCTCAATATACTTAATTTTTCATTATATAAATGACACCTAATGCGCTTGAAAATTGATATCAGAACCTAGGTTTTATTGAAGAACATATTAATTATATTATTTATAATATTTTATCTCTTTTTTTTTAGAAAGATAGTATTTTATTCCATTGAAACCAAAGAGTTGAAGAAACATACAAGGTATAAAAGTCCAAGAACCTTAGTATCCTGAGCAATTTAATACAAAGCATAATACCCTGCAGCAGAAACATACACAAGAAAGGAGGCAAAAACAGAACCACCACCTTCCAAAATCACCAAACAGCTCCGGTGTCAATACTACCCCATCAGTCCAAAATTCGTCTTGTTGAATCAACATGATCACAGCCTCAGTATCCATCCCCAAACCAGCATCCGCATCATGAAGCACAGCTCACAACGTCGTCATCAACGGCATTCTCTCAAGAACCACTCATCAAGATCCACACATCAAGCTCTCAAAAAATCAAAATTCTCATGTCAAGATCCACTCATCAAGCTCTCCAAGAATTAAGCTACCCCACTGTATCAAGTTCCTTTCAAATCTTCACAGAATTCAGACAACCATAGATGCAATCGTGTAGTGAGAACACATTGACAATTCCATACACTTGTTACATTTAACACATCTCCCCTGCTTATGGAGTTCAAGATTCAATGCAACGAATCCAAGGGCCAATCGAAAGATAATGTCGGGGCCAAGGCAAAGGATAAATGGATGGATGAAACTGGTGAAAGGGGAATTAGGGAATTGTCAATAAATGCTCACACAAGAAATTCAAATCCTGTTACACAGAGATGGACTCATCAAGAAGATAACCATCCCATTCTACGAAGGAAATAACAAAGCCATAAAGCTCTCGCTTAACTCAATGCACTATCTGACAACTTACATTTCTCACTAAGACAACCCCTTTACTACCCGATAATCCCAAAACTCCTCATCTCTTTTTTTTCTTTAAAATTTTCTTCTTTTTTTATTTTTATTTTTTATTTTTTATTTTTATTTTTTATTTTATTTACTCAGGGGATTCCCAAACACCGACCCAACATCGAAAGGATCAAAGCACCAATTGTTGCTACTACCAATCAAAAACCAGTCATATATCCTCCCGTTTCTTCCATATAGAAACACACCCACCCACTTAACAAATATTCCATCTCCTCTAATTTTCCAGCATCAATTTTTGCATCAATGGTAGAATTTTCCATATGAACATTAACAGACAATTCCAAAATTCCCAAAGGTGCGAAGGGTTTGTATGACTATAACAGGTAATATGCTACTGATTCAGGATTCAAAACGCTGAGCTAAGGATGGAAGGGTATATCAGTCAGGTTCGAAACATGGCTCACAGGGTATAGTAGAAGAAGTTGGAAAGAAGAAATCCAAGGGAGATCCTCCAAGTGCCCTTTTCATTTTCAATGCATTGAAGTGAACGTGTGCAAGCTCAACATGTGAAATTGAAACAAGTTCTAGTATGCCAATATGACCACCATAAAATCGCGTATCAAAGGACCTTAATGCTCAGATCTAACCGGTTTAGCTTGTTAGTTGGCTTAGTATGCTCCATGCAGACTCGTCCCTCCTGCCAAGTTTGTCTTTCACCAATTACACTCTGTGACTAGGTGGCTTCAATTCCTTTTGGCTTATCCGGGCGGCTCTAGTCACAACAGTAACCTCTGAATCTAACAATGACCCAAACAGCAGCAGCCTCCTAACATCAGCAACATCAGTCTCGACGAAGCACCATAACAGCAACAACAACCTGAAAAACAAAACAGCAGAATACGTCGAACTGATAACCACAGCCTCAATGTGATCCAGTTATAAAGATCATCCTTAAAAAATCCATCCTCCTTTCAACCCTTTCCCATAACATCAATATTGCCCAAATAGAAATGTTACAGCAGGAGCCCAATGACCATTTGTCCACCATCCTGCTTCTTTCAGCACGATGCCGAATTAACAGCTTGCCCACACATACCCCACCAAATTATGGTCAGGACCATCTGCGTCTTACCAAGGCATCAAGACTCCATTACGCTTGGCCCCAATCCCCACTATCAGTTAGTTCCCCTGCAACAACCCTCACTAGCATATGCTTCGTGAACTACTCACTGAGCAGCAACCCCCCCCCCCCCCAATTAACACATCTGATTGCTCGCGACATGTCCATCTTTCTACAGCCTCCTCCCCCCTGGCAACTCTTTGAGCCCACAGGTCTGCCAACTCGTTCCTCTCTCGAAGGATGTGTTTTATTCTAACCTCCCCTGCAAATTCAAAACTGCCATGATCGGTACCAACAGTCTATGAGACCTCCAAGGAATTTTCTTTGGTTTGTTCAACCATAACACCATATTATATGAATCAAATTCAAACAACAATCTCGGGAGTGGAAACCCTTGATCACGAACAAGAGCAGCGCACACTCTACTGATCGAGGTTATCTCGGCCTCAGTAGAGTCTGTATAACCTATATGGTCTGGGATTACAAAGATGACCTCTCCCTCCTCGTTCCTAATGATACCGCCAATTCCCGCAGGGCCCGGGTTCCCCAATGACGACCCATCTATGTTAATTTTCCACCAACCAACGGCCGGGCGTTCCCAGACTAAACCGCGTCGCCTCTCCTTATTACTCCTTCTCTCCTGTTACATAAGACAACCTGGAAACTCCGAATGCAAGGTGATAACGTTACCACCCCACCCTCCCTGAACCGCTTGCCACCACCCACAGATTCTCCACTTGATCTCTTTAATCATGCGATTGATGTCAATACACACACCATTGAAGATAACATATTTTCTCCCTTGCCAAATGGACTAGAGGATTGCTACCCCCGTTAACATCCACACCGCTCTTTTCCCTCTTCTTGGATCAAAACCCACCCACCATTCCAGCAACTCGTTTGCCTTCCCTGGGATCGACCACTTGATATCAAACCGCTCCACTCCTCTATACCACAATGAGTTCATAACCTCACACTTGCAAATTAAATGATCAATGGTCTCCTCTTCCTTGCCACAGCACGGACACAACGTTTGATTGGCATTTAGACACCCTCTTGACGCAAGTATCCAGCGGACAGGAAGAGCATTATGCATAGCCTTCCAGACCACTAATTTCACTTTCTCCGGGCACTTCAACTTCCAAAGCCTGTTCCAGAAGCACTCTATCCCTCTCCATATCACCTTCGTTCCGAACCCAGCAAGACCGAATGAAAAATCCGATAATTTGAATCAATCAACAGAGGAGATCTCGAAATAATTTCAGGACCTAAAGAAAGAGATTTTGAGTCTGAAATTTGATATTTCGGATATC
Source organism: Hygrophila difformis (assembly GCA_030278955.1). Taxonomy (NCBI): domain Eukaryota; kingdom Viridiplantae; phylum Streptophyta; class Magnoliopsida; order Lamiales; family Acanthaceae; genus Hygrophila; species Hygrophila difformis. Next base: position 58,122,741 of record JAOANR010000009.1, read on the forward strand.
AAGAAAAGGCAAAAGGATATTCCTGGATCTTCCCAGAATAACCAAGTAAATATTAGAGATGCACTCGGACCTGTACAAGCTTTACATAAAAAACGTAAAGCAACCATGGTTCCAAAGCAGAAATCACAAGAAGAACTTATGATTGATCTCCTGAAAACAATCGAATGAGTGTTTCTAGAGCAGATCTATCAGATTTACAAGAACTAACAGAATCATTTTCCGAACTTGGGATTATGGATCTAGTTAATGTAAAACCCAATGAGGTTCTACAATTGGGTTATGCGGAAGAGATGGGATCCAATGTAACTCATGAAAGAACACCAAATGTTCCAATGAGAGAAACTACAGATTTCCAAACGAACAGGTATCCAAGGTGATGCTCAATAGACGAAACCCAGGACGAAACCCGAGTAGAGCACCAGAATCCATACCGCGGGCCAAGATGATGTTACAACCATTAAATCCATATGGCATAACACTGAACCTCGACGTTATCGACTTCCGAAATATCGAAGAGCTGATCGACGAATGGGTAGCTTCAATGAAGATTGCAGCAACCACCCTAGATCTCGATAAAGAAAACTTTGTCAGATCAATAGAGCTAAGTCTCGAAGGATCGGCAAAGTTGGGCTGGAAAAACTCCACGGCGGCTTTAAAGGAGCAAATACTCGAAGGAGAATCCTAATGCACAATCTTCGAACAATTTGGCTTCTTATTGAAAACCCATTTTGTAGGAGATGGATATTTTGAAGAAAAAGAAATCGAAAAAGTCAAGGTCTAAACCCAAGCTCTATTGGGTATGGAATTAAGAAGTATTTGCGCAGTAGACGAATATATCTACTGGTTTTGTAAATACTATTACCGGATGAAGCTTTTAGGTAAATCCTGCTGCAATACTCTCGACAGTCTTTAAACTATAATCCTATAGGACTGTTAAAGAGCTTGCCTAATTTTCCTACCGAAAGCGCACGGTATCAAGCTGCAGTATTTATTTTTATTGTCGGGATTGTTCATTAGAGAGTTACACGATAGAAGCGTTTTGATAGTATTACAAATCTTGGAACTCAACACCCTTCTTAGGTTCATGAATGGTGCAATGATGTTGTAGAATCAACTAATGCTGTAAAGACAACAAGTAAATTGCATAAAAGCTATAAAGAATCTAATACCAAACTATTACTAAGGTGTATGCATGTAGATGGAATTATGATTCATGAGTTAAAAAAATAGTGTGACTAAGACAAACAAATGAAATAGGAATATGATGAGATTATCATACTTCAATGATTAGAAACAGGATGAAAGCTCATTGAGATAAACAAATCCTCTATGCAAGTTAACCAAATCTTCATGTCTTAAATCAGTTCCCAAGACAGGTACTTGTGATTCAGTGTCATGACATTTTAAGCACTGAAATCATGGGATACTATTATCATAGGATGATCGGTCAGACTCATTCTATGACAAAAGCTTTTAGAACTGTCACTTAATTTGTCTCTTTCGGATTCAGATTAAGCCTTTGAAAACTCAAGCTCACACCTAAATCATCTTATATTCATCTGAACTTGAAGTTGTTCTCTTTATTACTCTGAGAAAGGTTAAAAATCACATGACCCTATATTGGATGTCCTCTACAAGAAATGAAAAAGCGAGTATTTAAATCTATCATCCAATGGTTTCATAAGACTTAACTCCTCAGAGTAATTCCTTCAAGTAGTTGTAAGAATTAATAGTCCTGTAAGTATATCAAGATGAGATTGCTATTCAAAATCCTTGACTTATCCAGACTACTCAGATTCATACAGATGCTTTAGCATGAGAAATCTCTGTAAACAAATCCAATTACCCATGACTTGACTCAGGATTAGTAAGACTTAGAAAGAATATTTAATCTCCTACCCATAGCATATAGTGCAAACCATAAAGCTATGAACCCTGGAAATTAATCTTCTTAGAATTCCCACTAATTATTGGGACAAAAGATGGTTTTTGAAACATCTTTCCCTTTTAAACGACAGGTACTAAATGCCCAACTAAAGAACAAGTTTGTTCTTAATCACCCTGAGTAAATAATGATTGAGAAAACTTATATCATCATCTTTCTCAATGTGCTAGTTAAGATACTAACATGAATTCCAAATATGAATTATGAGTCTATATTTAAGAAGTATGAATACTCATCATAAACAGGGAAGTATCCCAAAATATCATAAGTATAAGTAGTATTATATGTATAAAGAAACGATGAGGGTTCTGAGTCCTCTTAATCAAAATGCTAGGGTGCTCCATGAATATAAGCTGGAGCTAGACAGAATTAGGAAAATGCTTTCTTATGAAAAAGATTTGAGAAACAATTCTGCAAAATAAATGTCCAAGATAGCTCGCAGTAACTATCTTGGGTTTCAAACTATGAACATTCTCATTTTCCGCGCGCTATATCTGTACAGCGTGGAGGGAGTTGTTATTCAAAGAATGTTCCCCAGATTTGACTAATACAAAGAACTGAATGCCTCGCAGTAATATCTGTGAAAAATGCGGCGAGGGTACTCAATTCCTATTTATAGAGTAGGGGTTATATACTTATATTGAATACTTAGTTGGCTTCCCAAAAGTAGGAACCAATTACCAAGCTATATCAGGATTATTTCCTTTCTTTGTCAGAAAGAACAAAGCGAGAATACTGAAATAACTAGTTATCGATTATAGTGTTAAGAAATTTCCTCGCGTCATTCTAATAAGAATGTGGCGAGGATAATTCCCTATATGAAAGTATATTAATATTGTAACTCTTCCTTACTTCATCCCCTTGCGAATGCAGCGAGGAAAAAGATTTGAACCTCTTGAAAGGTTAAGTATTTGTATTGTTTAGTTCTCAAAGATTATCACGCCATGATCAACACTGCGTGGGTCTTTTAGAACTTCAATTAATGACTAACACTGATCTTTATCAGTTGCATTAAAAATTAAGATCAAAGTAATCAGCAGCTGACTTATTTCTAAAATCAATAATTCTGCCAAGAACAAAACCTAACTCGATCATACATTCAAATTCCACAAAATCTTATGGTTAATCGATCATAGATTTATAAGAGTATTTCAAGCACAATTCTGCAGACCTGACTAACATTTTCAATCTGTTATTAAAATCTGAACATTAAAAGTTGAGGTCTATTCTATTCCAAACAGAATCAAAGAAATATAACTTCCAACGGTAACCATTCAAGATCGCAACTCCAAAGATAAAAACAAGAGATTCAAGAATAAATCTTCTTTCATATATCTTGATTTGCATAGAAATTAAAAACAAGTACACCTGGACGTCTGATTTGAATCAGAATATCGCGAATTAGGGCGGAGAAGTCGGAAAACTAAATGGCGATCGTCATGATGGATGAGCAAAAGCATTCCGATGGCAAATCTTCCTTTCCAGAGTACTATAAAACTAATCTACTAACTAAATTTGAAGAAAACTAATTGCAGAATCGAAATTACAATCTGAAGAACGCGAATTACTTGCAGAAAAGTAAAACCTAACTACCTACCTAAGAAAACTCTAAACTGAACGGGAGAGTAAAATTGAGCTAAACTCTGCGTCCTTCCAGTTGTTCTGAGCTGATCTCCCAGGGGTCTTATTTATAGATGTGCGCGAATAACTTCCATCCTCCTGGAAAATAACCGCTCGCGTCAGAGTAGCTCTCCTTACGCCTTGTCCCAGTTCCTTCAAAGCGTGAGTTAAAATGAAGTTATCTTTCTCATCAAGGCGAGGCAATCTTGATCTTTCTTCAAATAACTTTCTCTCGCCTTGACTCTTACAACTTCCTGGGCTTGCATGACTTTTCTCCCACGCGATGTTGATTTGAGTTGTCGCGTGGCCTTCAACTGTATGTCTTCACTCGATCTTTGTACAGATTCTGCCTTAAGGTTCTCGCTACCTTCCCATTCTTCCCTCGCGATATCTACCGCGAGCTTGCACTTGTATCCTGCTTGATAACCAAAACAAGGATTATTTGCGGATAAAAACATGGCAAGAAATTCTTATGGAAAAATCTACAACTTCCAAGCTATTTCTATGCATTTCCCAGACATTCCCTAAATCTACATCTTCCAAGATCTTTTCATGACTTTTCCATTCTACATCAACAATCTAGGAAAAATGTGATCAAACATTGTTCTTAAAGACACAAAATTGGACAGAAATGACAGTCATAAGTGACTGACAGTCATAAGTGATGACATGACTGTCATCACCGGAGTAAGATGACAGCTGAAGTAGCTTGTCCCATGTTCTTTGCAAAGATTTGCAGCCCATGGAGAGAGATGTTGATCCAATCATACTCTGTACCCCCCGGTACGGTGGATTCGATAGCCCGGAGAATGTCCGTTATAAAGGATAAGCTCAGAGAATGGTGTCAACAGGAAGCAACCCAAAAGAACATCAAAAGACTAAGAGATAAAATAAAAAGACCCCTCTTTGCTGTGAAAATAATGATTTTCCAACGATTATAGGAGAATCAGAAGAAGAGTCGAGGCTCATACATCAAGAGTTTCAGAAGATCTCTGTTCCGAAGAAGAAGAGCGTGGTGGTCCAAGAGCAAAGCCAGAACATACAAAACTGGACAAAAAAGGGAACAATGAAGAGTTCATCCCAAATCTCAACTAGCTCAGCAGTAAGGAGCACAGGGAAAACGTCGTCAAAAAAGAACGTTCAGACAAGCCCGAGCCAACAAAAATTTCAAAGACTGTAACTATTGGAAGTGTAGAGCCAGAGGCCATATCTCACCCAATTGCCCTCAGAATCGTGAGATACGGATGTACGAAGCCATGGAGGATATCGTGGAAGCAGTTTATCATGGAAAGTTGGTGCCAGTATATCAGTTTGAAGATATCCCCTCGGATGAAAGTATCTACGATGAAGAATTAAGAAGCGACTCAGACTCATATTCAGATGGATCTTCAACCGAGTCTGACTGAAGAGGACAGGATTCAGACCACTGAAAACCTGTCTGGATTCTTTTCAAGGATGACGATCTCGAATTGAATCATGAAAAGAATAATGCGACAAGATTCCAACCTCAGCCCATATGACAGATTTCAGAATTGGCGGGATTGGACGACTTCTCAATCAAATGAGACTCAATCAGAGAAGACATAACATCATCTATAAGGTAAGTGCAGGTGAGTTTGCAATTGCTATGGAACTTACTTGTAATGTTATGGATATGCAATTAATTCATAAAGAAGAAATTCTTGAGGAATTAAGTAGAATGAAGGAAGAAATTGCCATTACTATGAAATGGATCCACATAGGAGCCATCAAAGTAGTAATAAATGCAACCTTCAAAGAACGTATTGATTCTGAATTACATCTATCAGTTACTGATAAAAGAATCAATAACCTTAGAGATGGTCTTCTTGGAACTATGGTAGGAAATTTATATGCAGGGAAGTTAATGTTTGACATTCATCCCCGAATTTCCTGTAACTTAGCTGACCAAGATTTCAGCAGAGTTCTAACCCTTCATTAGGATTTCAAAAGAAAAGATATGATGAAAGAAGAAAATAGGTCATATTCTATAACTTATAGAATTTCTTATGCACTTAAAATTCTCCAGGAACTCTGGTCACGTAACCGTTGCTGAATACTAAAAAAGTTGGGTAATGCTACGGGTTGGCGGTAAGAATTGTCAGCAATCAAGTGTTCTGTGTGGCCTTATTTTGTAATTATGTCCATATAGGATCTTTAACTCCTATTGGCTTTAGTTTTTAACTCCAAGGTTGGCATTTTTGGCTGTGTCTAGATTTGATATGGTTATGTACTTAATGTATTGGATTTAGGGTTTAGGGTTTAGGGTTTAGGGTTGAACAGTTTTTTTCATTTTTCTATAGTGGGCTAGCCCACTTTGGCCCGCAGCCCGCCTTGGGTTGGGCTGGGTTAGCAATTTAGAGGCCCGTTAGAAATTAGGCCCGGCCCGCACCGGCCCGTTCAAAAGTGGGCTGAAGTGGGTTAGGGCCGGGCCGGGCTGGGCCAGCCCGTTTGACAGCCCTATATGCACTTTCCAATAGTCATCATTCTGACTTATTTCTCAGGAAAGAATATATAGAAATTCCTAGAATTTTCAAAGAATTCGCCAAAGTCATGACTCCAAATCCTACCCAGATTCCAAGGTTAGAAGGAGTAGACATACAAATAAGAGACCACCCAATTCTAGACAGATCAATGAGTGATAGAATTGAGTATGTAAGCCGTATGTCTTTTTCGAAGAAAGAATTATGGCATATAAAGGAAAGGAGTTCATCAAATATTTAACTCCTCAGTCCATTGGGGTAGATAACATAAAGATTAAATGCCCTAAAGGATGGAAAGAAATACGAGTTATATTTGACATCACTGAAAGGATTAATCGTTTTCCATGTGATGACTTATACTACTTGCAACAGCCATCAATTGGAACCTATGAAGGCACAATTGAAATTGCAGGTCACGAAATCAGAGTCTTGGGCACCGCCGAAAAATACAATGGGGTTATGATTTTGGAATTAAGTTTTCTCGAAAGTCATAAACCATGGGTAAGGAAGGATAACGGAATAGAATTTAATCTGAAGGGTCATACCATCAGAATTAAATGACAAGTCCATTTTTCATTTATATCTCAGTAGGTATAATATATGAACAATATAAGTCAGAATATTTTTCAGCTTATATTGATTCAGGATCAGGTATTTGCACGGCAAAACCAGGAGTTTTCCCTAGCGAAGCTATGGAATCATTACCCATTATTTCAGGAAGAGATTCTTCCCAGAAAATCTTAGTACTAAATAAGGATATTCGACAAGCCAATATCATGATAGGAGGAGCATTTGGTACGCCTTGGTACAAGGTAAAAACACCTCCTATTTATTTTCATGACACGAGTAGATATTTTATTAGGAAATAATTTCATACAATCCTTTACAAAATATGTTCAATATAACAAAAAAAATTTGTTAATATTTACCACAAGTTGTGAAAATGAGATACAGGTGTTGCGCAGAGAAAATGCATTCAACAGGTTAATGCCTATATTATTTCGCAGTAAACGTGGTGATAATGATGCCAAACTAACTCATCCAAAAATGCAGGATATAAGAAAGTTTGGTAAGGCTTTGTTGTCATTTAGACAATAAGGGTTTGATGAAACGTCTATTGAGGAAATTATAAACCTCAAAGAAGCAAAGCATGAAATGAAGTCATTAATAATAACTTCATTAGACATTGATGGGGAAACTAAATTGTCCCTCGAAAATGTCAAAAGGCTTATCTAGAGCAACTTTAACGAGGATCCTCTGGCATGGTGGGATAAAAACAAGATCGAAGCAACTCTACAGGTAAAAGAACAATATAAATATGAGTATGTTTGATACAAACTCATCTTAATGAATATGCAAGATAAGAAAGATATGCAACAAATTATCAAGGAGCATATTGATAATGGCCAGAAATGTCCATTATTTTCAATCCATTTCCGTGTCTTAAATGGGCATTTGATCGCATTTCGGTCTTATATTAAATAAGAAAGCAGATGTATTGGACTGATTTATGCATACTTGTAAAAATAATAAGCTGGTATGAAAAACACAAAAATATGTAATTTTATTACATTATGTGTTAGAAAAATCCAAAAACATGAGAAAAAGAAAAGAAAAGAAAAGAAAAATAAATAAAAAAGATGGGCAAAAAAATAAAATAGCCCACAAAAACCAAAAAGATGGGAAAAAAAAGCCCATAAAATACAATTATTGACCCATGAGGCCCAGCCAGTCGCGAGACTAATACCCAGTCGTGAAGCATAGTTTCACGACTGGGAAGAGTCTCGCGACACAAGAGATAATAAACAGATGCGCCAGTCCGGGACCTTCCGTCCCAAGACCCCAGTCGCGAAGCATGGTCTAGCGACTGGGGAGGAGTCTCGCGACACAAGGACCACTGAAGGCAAGTCACAGTCCACAACACCCAGTCGCTAGACCCTAGTCGCAAAGCATGGTCTCGCGACTGGGAGGAGTCTAGCGACGCAGAAGCCAAATTGGAGACCCAGTCCAGAGAGCCTCATGACAGGACGTGAAGCCTTGCGACATGCAGCCTAATCTCGCGCCACACCGCGTGATCTCGCGACACGAAGAAGGTTGTGATGTGTGTGAGTCTTACGACATGTGTGAGCCTCAAATCAAGGCCCATGGGCCTAGGGTTTCATCTCTATAAATATAGGATGATCCAAGGAGCCTAGGGGTGATCAGTTAGCAATTCCATATCTTGAAGGCAGAATCAAGAATTCTCTCTAGGTAGTTTTGTTTAGTTTTTTTTTTTGTATTATTTAATTTATGCAATAGTTTAGCTTAGTTTAGTTTAATTTCAGGGTTTGTTTTCCTTTTTATTAGCTAGGTAGCCAATTTAATACCATGTTTCTTGTTTCTAAACTTTGTCTTTAGGGTTTGAAATACCCAAATGATGGGTATTATCAAACCCATTAATGAAAATGGGAAGTTAATCTTGAAATGGTGTCCCAAATCATGAAATGGGTGTTATAAACCCATGGATTTACTGCTTTAATTTTATTTATTTTTTGGGTCACTTGACCATTATTTTCCATTTTAGCATTCTGTTTACTATTTTTGGATGATGTTCATGCATTGTGTGTGTTAAAACCCTAGATTAGGATCTTGCGTTATTTTAATATTGCTCTAGTTAGATTTATTTTTGTTCAAGCATGTTATAGTTAGATTCAAAATCTGTTTGGTTATTTTTGGGTTAGAATAGCTTTTTGATCTGAAATAGGGTAATATCACGCATGTTGCATGCCACTGTTCCTTTCTGACTTGGGTCCTGAAACACACATATGTCGCTAACCGCCTCCAGTCGCGAGACCATGTCTAGCGACTGGGGGGTAGTTTCGCGACATAGATGTCTCAGGACACTTGTCTTTTAATTTTAAAATCACCAGTCGCTAAACATCTTGTCGTGAACCCACGGTTCACGACACACTTTTACATCTAGCGACTAGGACCAAAACCTTGTGTTTTCATTCTGTAAGGTTCCAGTCGTGAGACTCCTATCATGAGACCACGTCTCACGACACAATCCTAGTCTCACGATTGAGAAATTATGTCTTTAAAAAATTTAGGAAAAATCCCAGTCGCAAGACCTTCCTGTCGTGAGACCACGTCTCACGACACACTTTTTAGTCTCGCGACCGGGAGATTATATACTTCAAATATTTTCAAAAACTCCCAGTCGCAAGACACTCATGTCTCAAGACTCACTTTCAGTCTAGCGACTGGGAGACCAAATATTTTATTTTTCTTTAAATTACTTCCAGTCGCAAGACTCCTGTCGTGAGATCATGTCTCACGACACAATTTTAGTCTCGCGACTGGGAGCCCATATACTTATAATAATTTGTTAAATCATTCCAGTCGCTAGACTCCTGTCGTGAGACCATGTCTTACGACACAATTTTGTCTAGCGACTGGACCCCTATGCCTTGGCAAATATTTTCAAATTCACCAGTCGTGAAACCCATGTCGCGAGCCTAGGTTCGCGACACAATTTATGGTGTCACGACTGGGTCCTCATCTCTTTTTAATCCCAAAAATTCTAACTTCCAACTCCCATGTCGCAAGACTCCTGTCGTGAGACCATGTCTCACGACACATTTTTTGTCTAGCGACATGGAAACCCTACATTTCCAAAAATTCAAACTCTATTATTTCCCACCCCTCATATCGTGATCCTCCCGCCGTGAACCCACGGTTCACGACGCAATTCTGTTTCACGACATACATGGCACTCTCTGGCCAAATTTTATGTTTCTCCATGTCCGACCATTAATTAATTGAACCCTTAAGTCATTAATTAATGATTATGATTAGCAATAATTAAAGTCAGTAATTACCATGATTAAAAGATCTTTGTTCAATTTCCATTAAAATAATTTTCTATAAACAAAATATTAATGTTTTAAGTAGATGATCCGGACTGTAATTAATTATGGTATGAAGGACCATTTAAAACATTAATTATGGATTTAATTCCATAATCTTGCATGAGAAACCTATGTCTCTCATACAAGGCATTCTTCTTTTATTTTATTTTCGGTCTTTTCCGCGTTGTGTGAAACAGCTAGTAAGAAATATAACAGACTATTGTTGGCGGATATTTCCACACAGATAAATTAGCTCGTGGTCTGTATATTAATTACTAGATGTTATTTATCATGGTCCGGATAGTGGTCGGTGGAAACCTTTGTGGTTCGTCCATCCGGGATTATAATAGCTGCTCAGCTGACTCCTATCCGGATACAGTTTCTTTTTCTTTATCTTAATTTCCAAACCCGAAATCTAATCTGTGACAGGATTCAGATGATAGCTGTCAATATCATTTGATAAATATTACATAAAAGAACCATGTAGGTTTTTGTCCGAATTCACAGACAGTAGAGGCCCAACTAATAGCGACACTGCCATTAAAGAGGGCTTTCTACTATCTAAATTCATTCCATCCGAGTAATTGAGAAACTGGATAGCAGATGTTTGTAGTCCACCCGATTATTCTGCCATTATTTTGCCTAACGGCTCCTTCACCTCTGTGTCTCACATTCTGTCTAGATCCACCCTTATATTTTGGGTCAATTTATTTTACACTTCATTATACACTTATGCATGCTATTATTATATAATTAATGTGGTCAATCTTATTTTGGGATCCTTCCCTTGGACATAGGAGTTTTGATGTAAAACAGATATTGCATATTAAATTTCCAACAAAAACTCATTTATAAAATCCGGATCTAAGTAAGGGATAAATTCCTCAGTTATGTCTAGTTCATATTCTACTGGGGATTGATTTTTGGGAAATTAGAAGCAGAGTCTGCGATTAGGTCTCTTCTAGACTGAAAGGGTCTGTGCTCTTATTGAGAGTCTAGTACCTGTTTAGGGAATGGTTTTCAAATTTATTATTTTCCAAAATTGCTGTGTGTTGGAAATCTGGTATTAAATACTACACTGAGATGGGGTCCACTTAGATTCAAATACGATGTGATAGATAATTCTAGAGGAACAACACTCAGGCCTTGGTTTTTTTCTAAGATAGGGTTGAGTTCCTTTCAACTGCTATCCTCTTCTGCCAAATCCTATTTTTGAGTCCTGAGTGAGTGCATCCGGAACGAACTAATTCATTAGTTCGTTTCATTAGTTTATATCTCATAACCATCCGAAAAGAAGTGAACACTGCGAGCGGTTCATCGTGATCCGGGAATTCTTTGATCCACATCCGATCATCCTGACTGGGGGCTCTTCTTACACTACCAGGGTAACACTTTTAAAACCTCCGAGTGATAGGAGTTTACCTGCTTTCTTTATCGCTTTCTTTTACATGCTTTCTTTAGAGGTCACTCGGATGTGTTGAGAGTAGCGAAACTGTTTCTAGGTTTGAGAGTTATGGGATAGTTCAGGCTTAATTAGAATCTTTGGATGTGACATGGGGGAATGATAGCAGTATTTGACACTTCAATTAATGATTTGTCAGGTGTTGCTTGTCCACCACAGATGAAATAACATACCCTGGTCGGGGCAGTTATGAATTTGTGGTATCTTAGAATTTGTGGTCTTATGAACATGTAAACTTATACTGTAAGTACATGTCTGTTAAAGGGAACATAGTACTGAGAGCATGAGAATTAGCTATCTGACAGGATTATCCCAAATAAAGATCTGTGTATAAAAATGAAAGTTTAATTATGTTTTATCTAAATCTTGTCCAATCTTCATCATTTTCTTCCTGTCCCTTCTGTCTATCTTTAAACATGCTTTCTAGATAGCATAGCGTAAGTTTATGGTTTTCTTAGAATAATGTTAAACTGCTTTTAGACCTAGTTTTAATTGCTTCTTATTATAAATTTATCTATTTTCTAGAACACTTTTAATATACTTTGTATACTAAACTTTATCCGCTTTTATAGCTTAGAATAAAATTCCATCAGTAGTTGTTAGTTCAAACCTTTAAACTGATTAGAGCAATACGAGTGAAAAATTTAGTAAAATGGTGTGGGACCTGCTTTTATCGCACATCCTCCAGTGAACGATCCGGACTTACTATAAATATTGCAATTTTTGACACCGTGCGCTTTCGGGCCACAGTTTCTTAACACGAGTAATAAAAACGTGACAACCTAAATATATCCTTAATCTCAACTCCATCTTCATAAATTGGTTTCTTTAAATAAAACCTAAACCAGGATTCATTGTTATTCTATTTTCGAAAATACTCGTAGTAAGAAATTGTCAAAAGTTTCACATATCGATTTTAAACTCATAGAGCCTGGAGTCTCAGCATATAGTAGCCCTGGATTCTTGGTAAGAAATCACGGTGAAATAAAAAGCAGTAAACCCAGGTTGGTAATAAATTATCAAGGCATTAATAAAATAATATAATTTGATGGTTATTATATTCCGTGTAGAGAACACTTAATTGATTGCATCAAAGGTGCTAAAATATTTTCTAAATTTGATTGCAAGTCTGGTTTCTATCAGATTAAGATGGATAATGAATCGAAGAAATTTACAGCATTCTCCACCCCAAAAGGGCAATATATTTGGAATATTATGTCAATGGGGCTTTCTAATGCCCCTCAGATATTCCAAAGAAAAATGGATAATCTATTCAAAGATTATCTAAAGTTTATGTTTGTCTACATTGATGACTTTCTGATTGCATCTAAAAATATTAAAGAGCATATTAAACATCTTGAAATATTTTCTGATGCATGTTACAGGGAATGTCTAGTTCTCTCTGAGAAAAAGGCCACCATCGCTGCTAACGAAATTGAATTCTTAGGAGTTCAAATTGATGAAGCAGGAATTGAGTTACATGAACACATTTTGGAGAAAATCCGTAATTTTCCCGACATATTAAAGGACAAGAAACAACTTCAGAGTTTCTTGGGAGTTGTAAATTTTGCAGGAATGTTCATTAAAGACCTTGCAAAATATAGAAAGAATTTTAGACTACTCCTGAAAGAGACTGAAACTCTAGATGGAAATGGGAAGAAATCCATACACAGAGAATTCGTGAACTAAAGCAAGTCTGTAATAGCTTGCCGACACTCGTGATACCTCAAGATGAGGATGAGTTGGTAATCTATACAGACACCAATGATTTTTGATGGGCAGGAGTGCTCATGAGAAAAACAACTACGGGTTAAGAACCCTGTAAATACACAGGAGGTTGTTCACTGAACAACAAGCCAACTTTGGCATATTAATAAAAAGGAATTCTTTACAGTATGGAAAACATTTAAAAAATGGCATTTATTCTTACTTGCAAAGAAATTTGTATTAAAAGTTGATAATACTAATGTTAGAGCTTTCCTAAAAAATAAACTTGAATCAAAAATTGAAAAAGCTCGTATTATCAGATGGCATGCTGAATGTCAATATTATACTCATGATATTAATGTTATAAAATCTCATGAAAATGTTCTTGCAGATTTCTTGACGATAGATGTAAGCATTTGAAGCAGATTCCATCATAACGAGATTCAGGCACCTCGGAGAAAATCTAGAGGAGCTATCTAAGCATTTTGGACAGTTGGATATCAATGCAAGAACAGCTGGCCAAATACAACAGAGCGATGTGGACATGGTCCGCAATGACATATGAACCCCCCATATTGCAATGACAATGCTATGGGAATCAGTATTAGAGCCAATCAGGAAAGCGTCAGCCTCGCTGGTAAACAAAGAGAAAAGTGCACAAAAAGCTAAGTTGGTCACTTACGAAGAAGCAAATTCAAGCACTGCTTCAAAGGAACCATTGTCGGATGCCGACAAAAATGTTGAGGAAGAGGAGAGTCACATTTCCGAAAGCTCAAGTCAACCCACAGCCTCTGGGGTAAAAGAGGAAGAAATTAACCTTAGGCCAATGACATGCACCCCTAAGGTTAATTCAGAGGAGAAGGTCCTATCCGCAGCCTGGCTGGACTACCAAGGAAAATGGGAACAGCTGGTTTCTAAAAGAGGAATTAACCCTAGCAAGACAGTGATCGAGACGTCCGGAACATACAACAGGGTCTGGATGCTCGAGGGATCGAAGCCAGAAGAGGTTCGAAGGTGGTATGATTTTGGATCTTTAGCATCTGTGCATACACATCACTAGGGTTTCTGGAAATAGAAAAACTTCCTGAATGGATAAGCAGCATGGTGCATGAATCATGGAAGAACAACCCGCACTTGCAAAGAGGAGATATTCTAGAGCTTAAATTTATTTCAGCAACCCCAGAAATCGTTGGGAAAGGATCCTATCCGGTCTTTTATTTTATAAAATTACAAAGACTTGATATGATAGCTTTCAATAGAGTCAAGTTCACTGAGGAGAAGGCACCATTAGTATCTTCCATTGGTGAAGATGAAATCTCCACCAGACGAGCATGGTGATTTTGGGTCTCTCTTACCGAAACGGAAAAGGTCAAATATCCATTTAAAATATTTTCAAACAATTTAAATGGATCGTTCCTGGTTAATTCCTTAACAGGGAAAAACACCGAGTTTGCGGAAGCCTCGTTTGAAAAGAAGGGGTTACTCATCTGGAAAAATAAGTTGCCAGCAACCGAGTCTACCAGAAAGAAGACATGCAATATGATGCATGTTGGCCAATGGGAAAACCACACATAGATAGGATTCTTATGTTCATGTTATTATGTTTATTTATGTGGTACTCTTTTGATTGTCATTACTTGATACCTATTTGATTAGTGGAGGCCTGTGAGCCTAGAATTTACATTCTGTCGGCATGTGACCTTATGTGTTTATTACTTTGGGCTGGTAGCCCTGTTCCTGATATATTGGCAGGATGCCACATTATGTTTGAGAGGCTTAGCCTGATACCCTGGCAGGGACTGTTTTTATTCAGCTATTATGTGGGGATTATCTATGTGCCTATGTGCTTTATTTTATTTTAGTTTCTGCATGAAATTGAATTAATCAGATGATCACTTTAAGTTTGCTCAGCCTTGTACTAGCTGTTTTAAATTAGCTGACCACTAGTTTAGGATAGTTAGTATGGCAGTAATGCTTGCGAAAATCAAGTTTGAATTTTCGAGGCGTTACATCTCCCCTTTTGGACTTGATTTTGTCATGATTCTTCCGTTATTGTCTATGCTTATTCTTGTTGCATTGTGGTTGATGATTCAACCAAGTTACCACTACATTGCTAGCACAGAAGCACTATCAAGCCTCTCAAGAAAGACAAGGTATTGCCGTATTGGTATATAGTTGTAACTCTAACAAGGCCATGCTTATGTCTGCCTCCTGAAATGATTGTACTTGGGGAGAAAGGCACGAAGCAGAAAACATGCAACGATTGATTTTATCAGTCCTATTCCCAAACATAAAATGTCAAATATGCCGAATGGCAAACACATAAATGTGCTACTGGTAATTGCAGAAATAAAGAAACTCCAGTCAATAAACAATAGCATCGGTTACACCTAGGACTATGTTACAAGCCTAAACACGACCTCTTTACTTAAATAGGTTCCACTTTAAATCTTTTACAATTAAGCCTATTTCAAAATTAAGTTATTTTTTTATTTTTTTATATGTCCGGATATAATATATTTACATTTACATACTCAAAAAAGCCTTATAAATATCAAATTAATAGTTACTTCTACATAAAATAATAATACAATATATTCCTATGCAATAAGCATACTAATAATAATTAATAGGTCGGTCTCATAGGCATAATAAACCTTGGCCTGAACCTATTTAGCTAATTCCCATACCTAGTTGCACCAACAAAAAAATCACAGAATAAAGAAAGCAGACATTTGAAACAGCAAAGAAAGATATCCTCATCAATTCTTACAAAATTACAAAAAAAATTAATGCTACAATCTAAGTATTGACTCAACTAAAAGCCCACTTTAAACTCTTCCAAAATAAGCAAACAAAAAACTCAGATCCATTCCTTTGGATTGATACATGCATCCAAAAGTTTCCATTCCTCGGTTCCTTCTTCTGGTTGCTGCATACAAGAACATTTGATAATTATTTTGTTCGTCTTTCATTAAGTTGCACACACCAACACGCACTACTTAAAAGAACAAACCATCACACTCACATGGTCATATTCCCATCGTGCAGTTAATGGAAGCGAGACAAGGATACTCTCAATCCGACCACCAGTCTTGAGACCAAATGTCGTTCCTCGATCATAAACCTACCATCATAAATGGGAAAACTTAGATGACTTAAATGCTTATCATGTTCTGGAATCTTAGCTACAGTTATTTACCAAGTTGAACTCTACATAACGTCCTCGCCGCAGTTGCTGCCATTCCTTATGCCTGTCGGTAAATGGCAAGTCCTTCCTCCTATTTATGATAGGTATGTATGCAGGAATAACAGAATTTGCACACTCTGCAATGATTATAAAAAGAGAACCCATGAAATAAGGTTTCATAAGATGAAAAATATTGAAACCGAGGTACAAATTGGCATGCAGGAGGACACACATACACATAAACTGAGCACTGTGAACCTTTACGTCTACTAATACTAACTACCGTAACTTACAAGAAAAAAGCAAACCCAGAATTCAGCTAATAGATAAGACAATAAATTTCCTCTTTCAAAGGAATTACCAGTAGCAAAAGAAAGAAGCATTTCTTGATCATATGCATTCAGATCATCAAAAAATATACCGCCAAGACCACGTCTCTCCCCACGATGCTGCAAAAAACACCAGAAGAATAAATTACAAGATAAAGTGTAAGTTGTGGTTGCTAAACAAAATGTAGAAATTCATTGACCAAGAGTACTGCATTAGATAAAAGTATCAAACATAACATTAAAAACATGCATGGTTGAAGAATGAAGAATGAAGAATGAAAAATGAAGGCAACTTCAGATTAATGTGATATTTTAAATTGTTATGTAGTGCAGATGTGGTCCCCAAAAGAGGAAAATCATTACTTAGGAATCCACTTTATTACCTCTTGTGCCAATTGATCACGCAGATCAAACAAACTAATATGTAGAGAAAGCAGAATAATAAAGTATGAAGAAAAACATGAAACATGAAGTAGCCAATCGGGCTTCTATTAATCTAAAGGCCCCGTTGTACATAATGAACATTATAAACTAAAAGCTAGTCAAAAAAGCCAAAGACACGAATGAGGAAATGCACCAGCAGCAATATTAGCTATCCAAAAATGTAAAATAAGCTGTTTAGAAGCCATACCTTGATATAAAAATAATCATCACACCATTTCTTAAACTGAGGATAGAACTCACTATTGAACTTGTCACAAGCACCCTTCTGGACCTACAGCATAGCATACATATAAAATTTAGCAGAGCATATGTTTTAACTAGCTTGCTCAGTGAGTTCATATTTGGCCCTTTCCCCAAGAGCACCACTAATGTATGTCAAGTTTCAGAAAATTTGAAAGCAATATATCACTAGACCATTTTGCTAACGAAATTTAAACCACACAAACTCTCATGTTGTGCAGAATTTAAGATTGGTCAAGATATTTATACCAAATGGAAATGTTTGACATCCTCCTCAAAAATGTAGGCAGGAGTCAAATCAGTGCCTCCACCAAACCACCATTGTCTTGGTGCACCTGGAGCATCTGCCCAAATTTGAAATCGAATAATAGTGACTGAGAAGGCTTCATAGAATTAGCAACCCCAGTACACACAAGCATGAAGATGTTATAATATATATATATATATATATATATATGAAAACAGGTAGTACAAATGAGATGATTGCTTAATGGTTAAGGTTAGATGCTTAGAGGTTTTAGGCTCAAATTTCAAATGGGAAGCTATAAATTTCTTGATTTTTTAATTGAATTAGGAGGATAATATTGTCATTTCACCCAGGATCATCCCAGAAAATATAGAGGCTTGTTCTAACCAAGATCGCTAAAACACTATAATAACACAAAATGAGCCCCAATAAGTTTCATATAGACCTTAAAAAATCATAATAACAGTATATGGACCTCCAAAATTTTTAGTTTCATATTTAATGTGTTCTATATAATTTTTTTGTTAAATTTGGAAAATTAATTATTATTATTATTATTATTATTATTATTTATTTATTTATTTATTTATTTTTTTAGTAATAACTAACCCCCCACCAAAGAGAGAGAGATTGTTTCATTGTTTGTCACTCTTTGCAGCATAAGTTAAGCATGCATGATAGTATTTTCATGTTGAATTTCTCAAAAGGTTCTTATTATGAATTACTTGCCTTTTGTAAGTTATATCCTCACTCATTCTCTTGGAAATTATGTGTGTGAACCATAAAATACTAACTTAGAAACTAGAAGTCAGCAGTGAACATGAAAAGAGTTAAGAAACCCTTCATCACAAGAAAATAATCTCATAAAAATTTGAGTGAGGTCCCACATCCATTTATAATTGAAATGTGTTTGAATAACAATGGTGACTGAAAACATCCAGCACTCTTCGTAGAAAATTACTACTATTCTTTTTGTTCTATAAGATTTGTCCAGAAACCATGTACTCTTCTCAAGCTCTTAAGAAAGAAGTACAAGCTTACTTTCTTAGTTAAATCCTCTACACCTAAAATGATGGTGATCGAGGCACAAACAGAGACCACTAACTAAACATAAACAAGTTTATATATATATTTGAAACATAATTGGATACTGAAAACAGATTTGGAACAAAAATGTGCTAGAACATTACTGAAATTCACAACAGAAAATGAAGCATGGTACCTTTTGGAGCATCAGTCTCAAAATATCGGTAATTAAAATGCAATGTTGGAGCAAATGGATTCTTCGGATGAAGAACCTGGACATCATAAAACATGCAAGCTCATTAAGTGCCTTGCTTCCAACAGAAAGAAATAATAACTGTGCAGCAATAAAAAGAATAAAAATATCCTTCTATTGATAAGAAGTAGAATTGAATCATTGATACACACCTATCTTGCAAACCTAAGTTAACAATGTTTATAAAGAAAAACTCTAATAAAAAACATGTTATTTGTGTGTTGTGTCCCAACATGTTCGTACCAAGTTTATGAGGTTATCTACTGGACAAGCATGCCCATTCCATTTTGCGGGGACAAATGAAGTATCAAGTCGATTGTCACAGCATTATGATATAATTTCAGAGCAATGCATCATTTCAGGGAAACAAACTAGAAAGATATGAATATTAACAGGGAACTACCGAGCTGATTCCAGCAGCGAAAAATGGAATCGGGCCGGGCTTTATATTACCGTCCTCTGTTGGCTTCGCGGCTCTATAAGCCTCCGGAGGCATAACTCCATAAACAACAGAAACATTGACACCAGCTTTCTCCCAAACAGCTCCATCCTGTAAGACTCTGCTGATTCCGCCGCCGCCGCCAGGACGAGACCACACATCTTCTTTGAACTTGGCACCCCCATCCACGGTCTCGATCGCAGAGCACACGCTGTCCTGCGCCTCCCTTATCATTTTCTCAAACCTTGCTCTAACAGAATGAGCCGAACTGGATACATTACCGTCGGCATCTCGTAGAAAAGTGCGGGGTCTTTCTGCCTCGGGGGTTTCCTTTTGAATAATTGGGGATGATGATGCTAGGAGTCGAAGAGTTGAACTTTTTTGCGTCTTGATCTTGGTACCTAGTGTTCTTGAGACATGGGGATGGGGGAATCCGAAATTGAGAGGGGCGCGGAGCGTGGTGCAAGAGTAAGCAGGAAATATGGCAGTAGGAGATGAAGGGGATGATGATACCGCGGCAAATCTGGGTGAGAGCATTGCAGTGACTTGTTTGTCTGTTTGGGCAACAACCAGTAGAGGAGGAGGAGGAGAGGTTCCAAGTGAATTCAGATAATATGGGTTGCAACTTGCAAGTACTGATTGATGATAAGGGCAGGCAGCATCGCGCTACGTTCAAAGTTGGGTGATGGGCCAGGCCAAAGTTAATTGGGTTTTTAAAGTTCCATTTCATTTAGTTTCCATTTATAAAAAAAGGGGTCCGCCTACTTAGAGTTTGAGACTATATCTTTTACTAAATTCACTACACCCTTAATTTCCTATGCCCAAATGCCCTTTTAACAATCTAACTAAAATAAAAAATAAATAAAAAATCCTACACTTTATTCTTACTAAATTCACCCTACGTCCAAACACTAAAACCCACCCCAAATCATCCACAACAGTTAAACCCTAACAACAAAAAATACTCAAAATCGTAATTTTTTCTATCCAAAATGATACCACCACAAAAAATCAACAAAAACATGAATTAAATATCAAGAATCAAAGAAGAAGTGGGGGTGGACTCATTAGCAAACAAATGGAGGAAGAAAAAGCACTTTGGAATGTAGAGGTAGTGATTTTCAAACCCTGAAATTCGCCATTTTCGCACAGCCCATTTGGAACTGGTTATCCGTGCACTATGCACGACACGATGTGCCTTGCATGACAAAGGGCGCGCGACAGCTTGAGCCGTGCGCTACACATTGCGGCAGCATGTGCCGTGCATGTTACTAGGCACGCGATGTCGTTTCGTGCAGTCTGTTATGGTTTTTCCTGGTATCTTGTTTTTATAGGCAGACTCCTCCCCCAGCTGATACTATATGTAGTGTTGCACTGCTTGTAGAAAATCCCATTGGAAACAAGCTAAGCATAGACGTCATTGACGAGGATTTCACAGATGTGTTCATAACTCAAAAATATTTTGTGAGTAAAGATGATGTAGGGAAATGGGCTCGGGATAGAGGGTTGGAATATCATATGGTAGTGAACATTCGGAGGTTGGATATGGGTGGGGGAACTAGGATGGGGCGTATCTACCTTGGGTGTTAACGTGGCGGGGAGTACAAACAACAAAAAAAGGGATATATGTGTTGCAGTTATAGAAAGAACTGATGTGATGGTGAGAGCGTGAAGGGTGTCTGTAAGAGGGAAGGGGAAACAAAGAAATGCGGGTGTCCATTTTTGCTTAAGGCAACACAAGTGCACGTCGGAGGACACTGGAAATTGGAGATCTTGAGTGTTGTCCACAATCATTCTCTTGCGAAATAGTTTGAGGACATGCTTATGTTCAGCGGTTGACAAAACTGGATGAAGAATTGGTGGTGGAACTATCTCTTAATCATGTGAGGGCGAAGCAGGTATTGGCAAAATTGAAGGCAAAGTTCCCTGAGAACGTGTCATCTGTGAAGACAATCTACAATGCCCGACAGAAACATAGAGTAAATGATCGAGCAGGATGATCTCAGATGCAATATTTGTTGGGAAAGTTGAAGGAGCATAACTATCACTACCATCACCACAGAAATGAAGCCACTAGTTAAGTGAGAGATTTATTCTTTGCCCATCCCACCTGTATTGAGCTACTGCGTGCATTTCCAGATGTGCTATTGATGGATTGTACCTACAAGACTAATGTGTACAAATTTCCTTTGTTAGAGATAGTGGGCGTGTCATCTACTGGATTGACTTTTTGTGATGCTTGTGTCTATATGAAGGCGGAGAAAGAGGATAATTACACATGGGCATGTGAGACGTTGCAGACAATAATGAATGGACATTATTTCCCAAAGGTGGTGGTTACTTATGCCTCACAATTTTTTATGCACATGGCATATAAACAAGAATGTTACTGCAAATTGCAATAAACACATACCAACAAAGAAGATTTGGGACGCGTTTCTGGGACAGTGGAAGAATGTGATGGAGGCAGATATGGAAAAGATGTTCAAGGAACAATTGAACCATTTTTGCAATGACTATGCATACGTTCCGAAGGTTGTTGATTATTGTCTGGAGCAATGGCTGGAGCCATACAACAAGAAATTTTGTGTCTATTCGACAAACAAGGTCATGCACTATGGGAATAATACCACCAACCGATCAGTATTACATTATTGAATATTAAATTTCATAATAGATCGAAAAAAATTGATGCTCTTGATAATATTTGAATGTTTGTTTTAATTCACATCTTCTTGGGGCCGAGAGTCAACATGCAATGTTCAAGAGGCGACTAGGTTCAAGTATGTGTACTTTTGAGACTTGTTGGGAAACTTTTCATACGTTGATGGTGAATATGCAACAAGCTGTTAAGAAATCCTTTGAAAAGAGTAAGCATAAGCAGGCACCGAGGTACAGAAATATTATATTTAAGGATATTTGAGGATTTGTGTCAACCCACGCTTTGGATCAAATAGTCGGCATGATAATGAGTATACCGGAGGGTGTGATGGATGCAGATTTGTGTGGGTGCGCTATACGGACCAGTCCGGGTCTTCCATGTCCCCACGGGATATTAGAGTACGTTGCGAAGTGTATACCGATTCCACTAGATCGGGTTAATGATTTTTGGAAGAAATTAGATATGTCACCTCTTTATGTGGACGGTGTCCAGAAAGATCCAATTTCAGACATTACAGAACTGTTTAGAAGCACAAAGGAAAAATTTATTGCTTTGGATGATGTGGGTAAGAAGTTATTGTTAAGAAAAATGCAGGAGTTGATCAATCTAAGTACGACTTTATTGAATGAGCCATTCGTACCCATCCGGCCACATTGCAGACCAAAGAAGGCAAAGAAAAAAGATTTGATGAAGAGGGATCCCAGTGCATTTGAGTTGGTCGAGAGTTGTTAAACGGAGGGAACTGGCGCTGTGTATACTGCGGGCCTGGTTACAAAGTTCTATTTTTTACATCGGTCGGATGACCTCCGAAACATAAGCTAAAATATAGCATTCTTTATATTCAAACATACATTATGTGCAATGTTGTATACTCGTTTAATATTGATAATTATTATCTAGAGGTTGTTCGAGATAAGAGGACTCGAAATTTGTAATACCCGAGAATTTTGCAACATAAAATAAATAAATAAATAAATAAATAAACAATAAATAAATATAATAAATAAATAAATAATTAAAAGAAGAAATGAGAAAAGGAATTTAATTCAAGAAGGAATTAAATATCCAAGAACCCGTGAAGTCGAAAATAATTTAATTAAATAAATTATTGCACGGGAACCAAATATAGATGGACTTAATATTTCGAACCCGAAATTAATTTGAGATCCCAAATAAATTTGAAATAGGATTTAAAGTTCAAGAGATAGCCTAAAAAAATAGAAGGAGAAAGGCCCAAAGAGAAGACAAAGGCCCAAAAGGAAGAAGGAAGAGGAAGGCCCAAAGGGATTGCACGACCCGGCCCAGACCGCGGCCCAGCCTGGGTCCGCGCGGTGTCCGCGCGGGGTTTGCACAAACCTAGCACCAACCCCACGCCAGATGCGACAGTCGCGGCGTTGCGCGATTTTCTCGCCCGAATCCGGATTTTCCGACTTCGGTTACTTTTCTTTCGGCTCAAGACACCCTAGGGCAGACTTTGGACGTCCCCTAGGGCCTTTCCATCTATAAATAACCCGTTAGTTTGATCCCAAGCACTTTGGAAACCCTACGAAATCCCTCTACACGTCGAAATCCTAATCCGGAGTCGTCGGAGGCACGAAGGCATTCGAAGACTGAGTTGGACAAAAATTTGGAGACCCTTGCTTTCGTGGTAAGATCTTGTTCATTCATTTCCATTCAAGATTCGAAAACGAATCCTAATTAAACCTCTTTTCTATTTTAAACCCCGATCCGGACGCGTTGAGGAAAAACGAAGGATCTCGGAGGGAGAACGAAGAACGTGGAAGCCACGCCTCCGAATCATCGAGCCGAGACATCCGTAAATCTGTAAGTTAACTCTTACATAGTTTTGGGCGAAATTAAAATACGTTAGATTTAAAGATTCGAATCAAGGACATGAAATCTGCCAACGTAAATCTTTTAACGGCGCAACAGTTTTTTCTAATTTTTCTGAACCTTAAAACGACTTCAAACGGAAAAACTTAAAACATGAAAAACGTTCCTAAGACATAGATCTATCTACTATAAAATTTTCATAATTTTTTATTGTGTTTTGATATCCGAAAACGACCATGAACAGACCTGCCTTGGGTTTAGATCTTGAAACAGTGACAGAACTTTAGTTCGAACTTGTTGGTGATTTCTACCTTAGATCTAGACCGATCTAGGCTTGGTGTTGAACATAAGAGTTGTAGATCTATACGTTAAGAACACCTCCGTAAAATTTCAGAATTTTTCGTGATGATTTGATATATGAAATCCACCCGAAACCGAACTGCTAGGATGTGGATCTTGAAATTCTTGACAGAACTTAGGTCAGAACTTGACGACGTTTTTGACTAGGGTTCTAGGCCGATTTAGAATCTTTTTCTGAACATGAAAGTTGTAGATAAATGTCTTAAGATTGTCTCTGTAAAATTTCCTTAAATTTGGAGTTGATTTGCTATGGTAAAACTCGATATCTTTAAACTGTGGTACGTAAAATTCGGACGGATTTGGGTTTCTGCGAAAATTGACGTTTTTGACATGTTTGGGTATCTCGGATTGAAAAAGTTAAAACACGAAAGTTGTTCATCTCGACGTTTCTGAGTCAGTAGTGAAATCTTGGAATTTTTGGAATTAAATCTGAATTTAGACGAATTTTAGAGTAAACAGGGGTTTACCGGAAGTCAAATCTTGAAATCTTGTTGAAACATGAAATTAGCCTTTAAGGTTTAAATGATTGGGAATTCCTTTGAATTAAAATACACAATTGAAATATCCTGCTTGCCGAAAGGCAATTGAAATATACTGCTTGCCGAAAGGCAATTGAAATATCCTGCTTGCCGAAAGGCAATTGAAATATACTGCTTGCCGAAAGGCAATTGAAATATCCTGCTTGCCGAAAGGCAATTGAAATATACTGCTTGCCGAAAGGCAATTGAGATATAGTGCTTGCCGGAAGGCAATTGATAAATAAAACTTGCCGAATGACGATTGAAATATAAACTTGAAACATGAGACATGAGATATGAAACTAGAAGACTCGAAAAATTGTTCCTTTTAGATTATGCCTCAAAGTATGTCTTGCAATTGTTTTACTTTGCGAATTATATTTATGATCTTATGAAATCTCTATCTTTTAAATTATGACATTTAATTATTGTTAGATAAATAAGTTAAATGATGTGGTGTTGTGTACATGTTTTCTTTAAATCTAAACAATGGCTTTGAAACCCCTTAATCATGTTTGTGTTAACTTACTCAGCACGTAGTGCTGACCAAACCATTTTTATTTCTTTTTCTTCCAGAGTTGAGAATTATGCATCGTCATATGCATACACGGGAAGCTTGGGATGATATATTATTTTGAATTTTTGCATTAGATTAGAAATTGCATGAACGGGCCTGTTTAACCCGTATTCATGCCATGTTGGCTATATTTAAATTCCGCTGCATTATACTTATGTAAATATTATTTTCCGCTGCAACTGTAATGACATTATTTTTAAATTATATATAAATGGGTTGTTTGAATGTTTTAAATTCTGAAAAACCATAGCCTTGCATCTCTTTAGTGAGCTCGGAGAAACCGTGTCTTGCTAGGGAGGTGTAGCGGTGACACCCCGACCTGGGTGACCAAAAACCGGGGTGTTACAGAGTGGTATCAGAGCCCAGAATATTTTAAAGCTATTTATTTTAAAGAAAATATCTGATACCAAAGTGGTATCAGAGCCCGGCTATTTTTAAACTATTATTTTTAAACCCTTAATATTTTTAAACTACTATTAATATTTTGACTATTATTTTAAATTTTAAATTATTATTTCCATGAAGAAATTTTTATTTTAAAACCCATGGGAAAAAAAAATATATAGTGCATTAAATTATTTTTGGTGGGAAATCATCATTTGCATTTGCATATTGCATCTCTTTTATGTAGAGAACTTAGAATCTTGGCGAATTTTAACTTAGAATCTTGGCGAAGTTAATCTAGAATCTTGGCGAATATTAACTTAGATCTTTTGCTTGCACTAGATGACTTAGAGGCTGACATCGAATTAGAAACGCTAACTAGAGACTGATCTTGCCTTAGTTCTAGATCGCGTTCATCTAAGCGCACACCGAAGCATAACAAATCTCGGCTTTAGCCATTCCTATCCTGGTACGAACTAGAAAACTTCCTCATGTGGAACAATAAAAAAATCAAGTTTTATTAAAACACTCTTTATTCCAAAAATCTTGTTTGGATCTCCAAACAACAAATCCGAAAATTTGAAATTAGAAATTTACGAAACGTCTTGTTCGAGCGATCTATCTAAACCAAGATAAGCTAATCTATACACGTTATAACAGAAAAATGGCGCCTAGGAGGAAACCAAGGAAGGTGAGTCCAAACGGCACTGACGCTAACCTTTCCAACACGCCCAACAACAGTGAAAGTCCTCAGAACCTAGGAGAGCAAGTGCCTCAAGCGCCCAATAATATGGAAGCACGTTTAAAAACGATAGAGGGAATCCTAGCAGCATTAGGAAATGCAGAGGTGCATAGGACACCTGCAGCAGTACCTCCGCCCGTAGCTCAAACCAACTATCTAGCGTTGGTGAATCCCTATCAACCACGACGTTATGATGGGCAGGAGGATCCCGCCAAACTAGAGGGGTGGATCCGTACATTTGATAAGCTCTTGGATGCTATCAAATGTCCTGATGAGGCAAGGACACGAGTAGCAACCTACTACTTAGGAGGCGAAGCCGATGAGTGGTGGCAAAACCTCCAGAGGAATTTAGAGGAAGCTGAAGAAACTTATTCGTGGAATGAACTTAAGGAGGGCCTAAGGGACCGATTCTACCCCATGAGCACCAAGGCGGCAATGTACGAAGAGTTTTTATCACTGAAGCAAGAGGGACGGACGGTGCAGGAGTATTACACCCGGTTTAAGGAATTGGTACGATTTGCTACGAGGATAGTACCAACCGACTCTGACAAGGCTCAGAAATTCGAGATGGGTCTAAACCTTAGTATCCGGGAGATACTTGCAGTAGGACAATTCACGAACCTGCAGACGGTTTATGATCGTGCGGTAGCGGTTGCACGAGTCCAAGGACTGAAACGGAAACCGGTAGATGAGGCTAACCAAGGACCACAAGGAGAATACAAGGTGGATAAGGACCATTTCGATGGAAACTCGAAAGGACAACATCAAAATGACAATGGGGAGAAAAAGGGGATAGTCTTCAACCATGGGGACTATGCGTCACCATGTCCAAAGTGTGGTAAACCGCATAATGCGAGAGGATGCCCTCAGCCTGAGCATGCCTTCGATGTGGTCGACATGGTCATCAGCTGCGTGATTGCCGGACACGGAGAGAGAACATCGACAAGAGAGAGGATGTGACTACTCGACCTAAGCAACCACGAAACCCAGACGGTCAAGGTGGCAACAACCAAGGGCACCAACACCCTCAGAATAAAGACCAAAACCCGAAACCTCTCGAGAGTACTGAATAGGCAGTTATGGGGACATAACTGGAGTCCTAAGGGGGAGAGGATGTGATACCCCGTAATAAAGTAGTTGCATTTATTTTTAGTTTGGCTCGACAATATGTATCCCAAATAAATTTTGAACTACGTTATGGCTTGATCCCTTCACCGGGTACGTAGGCAGCTTAGAAATTTTAATTCTAAGTTCAGTCACAAAATAATAAACCAAACAAAAAGTCCTTAGCACGAGAAAAGCCGAAACACAACTTCGAGGACGAAGTTGATTCTTAAGGAGGGTAGACTGTAATACCCGAGAATTTTGCAACATAAAATAAATAAATAAATAAATAAATAAATAAACAATAAATAAATATAATAAATAAATAAATAATTAAAAGAAGAAATGAGAAAAGGAATTTAATTCAAGAAGGAATTAAATATCCAAGAACCCGTGAAGTTGAAAATAATTTAATTAAATAAATTATTGCACGGGAACCAAATATATATGGACTTAATATTTCGAACCCGAAATTAATTTGAGATCCCAAATAAATTTGAAATATGATTTAAAGTTCAAGAGATAGCCCAAAAAAATAGAAGGAGAAAGGCCCAAAGAGAAGACAAAGGCCCAAAAGGAAGAAGGAAGAGGAAGGCCCAAAGGGATTGCACGACCCGGCCCAGACCGCGGCCCAGTCTGGGTCCGCGCGGTGTCCGCGCGGGGTTTGCACAAACCCAGCGCCAACCCCACGCCAGATGCGACAGTCGCGGCGTTGCGCGATTTTCTCGCCCGAATCCGGATTTTCCGACTTCGGTTACTTTTCTTTCGGCTCAAGACACCCTAGGGCAGACTTTGGACGTCCCCTAGGGCTTGTCCATCTATAAATAACCCGTTAGTTTGATCCCAAGCACTTTGGAAACCCTACGAAATCCCTCTACACGTCGAAATCCTAATCCGGAGTCGTCGGAGGCACGAAGGCATTCGAAGACTGAGTTGGACGAAAATTTGGAGACCCTTGCTTTCGTGGTAAGATCTTGTTCATTCCTTTCCATTCAAGATTCAAAAACGAATCCTAATTAAACCTCTTTTCTATTTTAAACCCCGATCCAGATGCGTTGAGGAAAAACGAAGGATCTCGGAGGGAGAACGAAGAACGTGGAAGCTACGCCTCCGAATCATCGAGCCGAGACATCCGTAAATCTGTAAGTTAACTCTTACATGGTTTTGGGCGAAATTAAAATACGTTAGATTTAAAGATTCGAATCAAGGACATGAAATCTGCCAACGTAAACCTTTTAACGGCGCAACAGTTTTGTCTAATTTTTTCGAATCTTAAAACTACTTCAAACGGAAAAACTTAAAACACGAAAAACGTTTCTAAGACATAGATCTATCTACTGTAAGATTTTCATAATTTTTCATTGTGTTTTGATATCCGAAAACGACCACGAACAGACCTGCCTTTGGTTTAGATCTTGAAACGGTGACAGAACTTTAGTTCGAACTTGTTGGTG
Source organism: Hygrophila difformis (assembly GCA_030278955.1). NCBI lineage: Eukaryota > Viridiplantae > Streptophyta > Magnoliopsida > Lamiales > Acanthaceae > Hygrophila > Hygrophila difformis. The sequence goes on from JAOANR010000009.1 coordinate 58,151,668, forward strand.
ATTTCTACCTTAGATCTAGACCGATCTAGGCTTGGCGTTGAACATAAGAGTTGTAGATCTATACGTTAAGAACACCTCCGTAAAATTTCAGAATTTTTCGTGATGATTTGATATATGAAATCCACCCGAAACCGAACTGCTAGGATGTGGATCTTGAAATTCTTGACATAACTTAGATCAGAATTTGACGACGTTTTTGACTAGGGTTCTAGGCCGATTTAGATCTTTTTCCGAACATAAAAGTTGTAGATAAACGTCTTAAGATGGTCTCTGTAAAATTTCATTAAATTTGGAGTTGATTTGCTATGGTAAAACTCGATATCTTTAAACTGTGGTACGTAAAATTCGGACAGATTTGGGTTTCTGCGAAAATTGATGTTTTTGACATGTTTGGGTATCTCGGATTGAAAAAGTTAAAACACAAAAGTTGTTCATCTCGACGTTTCTGAGTCAGTAGTGAAATCGTGGAATTTGTGGAATTAAATCGGAATTTAGACGAATTTTAGAGTAAACAGGGGTTTACCGGAAGTCAAATCTTGAAATCTTGTTGAAACATGAAATTAGCCTTTAAGGTTTAAATGATTGGGAATTCCTTTGAATTAAAATACACAACTGAAATATCCTGCTTGCCGAAAGGCAATTGAAATATCCTGATTGCCGAAAGGCAATTGAAATATCCTGCTTGCCGAAAGGCAATTGAAATATCCTGCTTGCCGAAAGGCAATTAAAATATACTGCTTGCCGAAAGGCAATTGAAATATCCTGCTTGCCGAAAGGCAATTGAAATATACTGCTTGCCGAAAGGCAATTGAAATATAATGCTTGCCGAAAGGCAATTGAGATATAACGCTTGCCGGAAGGCAATTGATAAATAAAACTTGCCGAATGGCGATTGAAACATAAACTTGAAACATGAGACATGAGATATGAAACTAGAAGACTCGAAAAATTGTTCCTTTTAGATTATGCCTCAAAGTATGTCTTGCAATTGTTTTACTTTGCGAATTATATTTATGATCTTATGAAATCTCTATCTTTTAAATTATGCCATTTAATTATTGTTAGATAAATAAGTTAAATGATGTGGTGTTGTGTACATGTTTTCTTTAAATCTAAACAATGGCTTTGAAACCCCTTAATCATGTTTGTGTTAACTTACTCAGCACGTAGTGCTGACCAAACCATTTTTATTTCTTTTTCTTCCAGAGTTGAGAATTATGCATCGTCATATGCATACACGGGAAGCTTGGGATGATATATTATTTTGAATTTTTGTATTAGACTAGAAATTGCATGAACGGGCCTGTTTAACCCGTATTCTGACCATGTTGGCTATATTTAAATTCCGCTGCATTATACTTATGTAAATATTATTTTCCGCTGCAACTGTAATGACATTATTTTTAAATTATATATAAATGGGCTGTTTGAATGTTTTAAATTCTGAAAAACCATAGCCTTGCATCTCTTTAGTGAGCTCGGAGAAACCGTGTCTTGCTAGGGAGGTGTGGCGGTGACACCCCGACCTGGGTGACCAAAAATCGGGGTGTTACAAAATTGTCCGGTTCAGCTTGAGCATTTTGCACCACCATATTTCCGCAGTTACATCACTGATTACAAAAACGTATGACCGGATGGACATTGTGGCTTTCGGTCCATCGCAGAGCTATTGACAATCGGTGAAGATGGTTGGTGCACTGTGTGGTCCGATTTTATTCAACATCTGGACCAATATACGGCATTGTATCAGCAGCTGTTCGTGCTGGACGCTAGGGTTGATTACGTTCGTAATGTGCTTAACAACATTGGTGACACAACTGGTCCAAACGGATGGTTCACCCTACCCGAGATGGGTCACCTAGTTGCATCGAGGTACAACGTGGCTTTGGTTGTTCTGACATCGTCCGGTTCACACTTGTATCTACCTCTCATCACAGATCCAGAGGATATTTTGTATTGCACATATGAATAACAATCATTTTATTGCGATAATTTTACAGTTTAACCATTTCATTATATATTTATTGATTAGTGTTTGACGTTCTGAAACTTGTGTAGTTTTATTTGATTAGGTATACTTAGCCCACGTGTCCTCATTACCGCATGTTGTGCTACAGTGGACACGATACCATGCTCTGGAAGCTTCCGTATGAGAGGAGTTATTCAGAAACCGTTTCGACGGTTATACTAGCTCATATGTCTCAAGGCCGACTTCGGGCAAGATTATAGTATTGGATAAGGATCCCGTTTACTTGCAGAAAGTGACACTTACGTTTTGATTTATATTGAATGTTAGAATTGTATCTCTATGTTGTTGTGTGTGTCGCAATGTCCAGTTGTTTGTGGATTGTTTTGACAGCTAGTGTTCAAAAAATTCAGAAGTAACAGAAACTGTGAAAACTGAAAAATCCAAGTTCCAGACCGCACGGCCACCAGCGGCCGTGTGTTGTTCCTCACGCACGACCACATTCGGCTGTGCTTTTTTCCCGATTATCATGGTATAGTCATATGCATTTTATTACATTGGAATTGACGATTATTAACTCGATTGGGTTGTTATGATGTTTATGATTGATCGGGCAACCTTCACGGGTGTGTGATGAGTGATTTTCACTACTCATATTTTACCACAAGCAGATGGTTGTCATCAAGTAATAAAAACCGGTGAATACCGGGTCGAACCCAAAGGAATTCAGAATATTATTTCATTCTGGAGAAAACTTAGTCATTTTAAGTTCATTAATAATATATATTATATTTTGAAAAGAGTTTGTTTAATTCTAATGGTGATTAAATTAAAAATAGTGACATTAAATTTAAAATAAAGCAAGTTAAAAATTTAAAATAATAAAAATAAAAATAAGATATATGCTTGTAATGATTTAGAACATGCCATCTTTATATAAAAGCGAAATTGCATAATGATTTAGCATTTCCCAATGTCTAAAAAGATCAATTTCAGCAGAATTAATGATTTTATAAAGATTAAAAATATGCCAATTTCCTAATTTTCATAATTTGTAAAAACAGACTTCATGGAAGCAAATTAAATTATCTAACATTCTGCAATCATCAGTCTAGGCATAAATTTGAGTCTTTCCCAAGCATACAAATTTTCCTATTGTGATTAAACAACACATTTCATTTCCCAAATCAGCGTGTATATGCCAGAATCTATTTTAATATGATTCATTCCCAAGACCGGTACTAAAATCTAATTTCCACTTTTTATCTCCCGATTTAGCAAAGCAGAAATCATACAGATTAGATTCTAACATTTAATTATGCAGAATAGTGTAAATAATCTAACAATTATGGTAAAATAACAATAAAACATGGTAATATGGATTTTAATACTAAATTTAGAATCTAAGCAGATTAGGATATTGCCAGATTACTGTAGACAAAATATGCAGAATGATCGATCAGTCCAGATTTAGCAGATTAAAAATGCAGATTTCAAAATTTTTGCCAAAACATAATCATCGATCAATTGCAGGCATCCAATACATAATCCTAATTCAAATTCTAACAGTTCTTGCAGATTAATCCAGATTAAACAGATAAACATCAACATTTATTATACTTCCATAAAACATAAATTCGTACTTCAAAAGTGATTCTGAACTCCCGTTCTAGAATACTTTTAACACGAACAACATAGAAATCCGTTTACAAACATAAAAACAGTAGGAAATTATGTTTAAAAGCAAATCCTAAACATTACAAAGCGAGAAAAAGGAAAACAACACCTAGAATGCGAAGAACACAGTCAGAAAGACATTCCGATCACTTCCTCCGGCATGGTTCAGTGTTATCGCCTTCTTCTCCAAAGTTGCAGAGCGTTTCCAGAGAGTTTCTGATGATAAAATGAGTCTGGATTATGAAGAATGGTGAAAAACGGGCTTTAAAACCGTGTTCGGCAGGTTAGAAAACCTCCAAACCGCGACTGTGGCGCATAAAATGGCGCTCGGAAGAGGTTTTTGGCGCCACCAAGGAGATGCGGCGCATCCTGACATTTTCCAAAAATTCTGCTGCGGTGCAAAAAGTGGCGCTTGGAAGGGGTTTTATGCACCGCCAAGAAGGTGCGGTGCATTCTGACAATTTCCTAAAATTTTCTGATTGCGGTGCCAAAAGTTGCGCCTGGAGGCTGTTTTAGGCGCCGCAAGAAGGTGCGGAGCATTCTGAAGCTTTGTCACCTCTGAAATTTTTCTAAGTGTTGAAGCGGTGCCTGGTGCGGTGCTCGGAAGGCAGTTTAGGCTCCGCCATGCCTGTGCGGAGCATTCTGGGAAGGTTTCAACTGAATTTTTTCTAAGTCTGAATCTTGGTACATATCACATTAAATATTCCTTATTTTCCAAAATAAAGCTTCCGAACATTGCTCTTCATTATTTAAATGCCTGAAACAACATTGCAATGCATTAGGTTTGCCAAAAGTCTTATTAAAAACACATAAAAACATGATAAATTTAACCTAAATAAGCCAAATCTAACCATGATCACTTGAAAAATAAAAACACATGAAATACACCTAAAAGTGCAATGAATTAAGGTAAAATGCACTCATTTTGGACATATTGTGGTACAACTAAAGCTTGTATAAGTGTGGTTTCACAGGGTGCATCAACATCCTCACACTTAAATATTGCTCGTCCCTTGAGCAATGAAAGTAATTAACACATCAACATGTCAATTAAGATAATAAAGATGAAGTCACTATAGTTTTGCCAAATCATAGATTTCAACAACACAATGAGCTAAAAGGGTTCAAAGTTTAATGTGCTAGAACAAGGTAAATTGTCATGCATCAGCTATCAAAACCAGATATCCAAAGCACTTACAGTACAAAAGGCGGATCAATCACACATAGCAACTCGAAATGGGAGAGTGAATAATGTAAATATGCTTTTCTATTCCTGTCTTCAAATATACTCAATTAATGACTCGGTTTCACAATAATTCAAAGACACTTTGGCTGATTTGTAGACGGTTGAATTCCAAAAGCTACTCATGTCTAAGAATACGTGCCAGTCATATAGCCAAGAGTTTATAAATATTCTGTTTAATGCCCCTTTATTCGGATTTTTTTTCTCTCTTTTTTTTTTTGAAATTTTTTATCTTGCATTTTCTCATTTTTCCTTTTTTTTTTCTTTTTGCAAGATAACTTGTTTTTTTTTTTATATAGGGGTCTTACTCTGACTTTATTTGTAACTAAGCATTTAAGGAGACATGGAACGAGCATATTCATATATAAATAATGATAACTCTCCCCATAACAAATAAACCAGTCTAATTAATCAAATGCTTTCTGCAAGGTAAGTAGAATCGTCACCAAAGTTCGAACAACTAGCATGACAATTTAACAAAGTCTAGGACTTTAAACTAAGAATCATAATGCTCATTAAGTTGTAAAATCGGATCTAAGTAGAACAGTTAGACTTATTCGGATTTCTCTTAAGATTGGTTGTGATGTGGTAATTCAAATAATAGCACACTGTGAAAACACAATTTAATCTAACATATTCAATATATCCAACCTAAAGCATTTACCATATTAATTCTAAAGCATAGGGAAATATTAAAAACATAACTAAGCTCTTATAAATTTATTCCATTCAAATCAGTAAACATAAAACATGAAAAGATCACACATGGAATGTTTAGGACTCTGAATTTCACTTCATCATCACGGTTGTCATCTTGCTCCTTTGTTGGCATATCCTACTTCTAATATGTATATATAACAATTACTCAAGAAAATATGATTGTTAGTGCATATGGGAATTCCAAAGTAATTAGAATCATAAAACATCATCCATAACTCAAATTATAACATTTTAACAACAATTTCCAGTAACTTTAAGAAGTATGGACAGATTTGATCGATAATAAATTTCAGAATTCACCAAAAGCAAAACATCATAAGTTCTAGAGCAGAATTTACAGCAAAATGCCAACAGCTATAGCAAAATATACCCTCATTCTTTATGATAACTCAACCATGTATGATGTATTAAATAAATGGTTTATACATTGAATAACTAAATGGACCTGTTGATGAAGAATTTCGGGAATGTGATCATAATAGAAACTCCTCCATCCTCACACTTAAACTGAACTACCAGTTTAGTTTAAGTGCATAGTGGAAGATTTAAAATATGGGATTAAAACTTTTTAATTTCAAAAATAAGAATATAGCATGCATTTAAAAAGTTAGACTGAATTAGATCATACTTTTTTAAATAGATAAAAATTTTCAGCTTTTTTAATATGATCTATATATCATAATTTATTGATTTTAATACCTGCATTGTGTAAAATCATAAAGATTCGACACTTCAACAACATTAATCCCGCTTCTTCATCAATTATCATGGTTATTTACTTTCCTGTTATCAAATCAACAGCTCACAACATTCCAGTTTAACATGATTCAAGTAAGAGCTATTTTATTGGAATTAAAAACATGCATAAACATAACTTAAACATAAATATAAACTTAACCACATACTCACCATATTAAATACAATAAACCACCTAAGTAGTGCATAGCAGAGCAAACCAATATTCATAGCAAAAACGTCCAACGAAGTAGCGAGGTATTTCTTACACATTATTTGTGGAACCTGGTTACACAAAAACTTCGGGTTAGTGTTAAATATATGCATTGCTCCCCATCCTCACACTTAAGTTTAAACCAAAAGTTTAACTTAAGTGCAATATATAAAGCAAACATATATCAACCTAGAATGTGGGATCTAAACAACACCAATATATTTTATTTTACAAGCTATAAGTTCTAAGTCTCTTAGAAATTTAAGAAAATCGCTTTTTAGAACTTAAAACTTATTATTAAAAAGAACACATTTTTAAGTTATAAAAGCTCCCTTTTTGTTAAAAATTTCAGATTTTAATGCTTAAAGCTCACCAAATTAGCAAACTAGTTCTTATTAATGATTCGAAATAATGATCAAGAACTTTTAGTTTATTGTTTTAAATAACATAAGTTTGCTTTTTTAGTTAAAAATTCATAGGATGAGTTTTTTTTATAATAAAAATGTTTCTTTTTCATAAATTAGAGAAAACATGAAGTTTCAAGCTTTAATGTTACAAAAATTTATTAATGTAGATTAAAACAACATGCTTAAAATATTCAAAGATCAACTTAAAAGATTAAACATGTTATTCTAACACATTTTTATAAGAAAATTTCAGATTTCAGATACTGTAATACCATTTTCCAAAGAGCTGTAATCTGAAATTTTACAAACACTCTATAAATTTTAGCATAGGGTTTGAAAATATGTTCTAACACTCATATTGTTCATTTTAAACAATTTATATACATAAACCAATTTTTATCCCACATTCTATATGTAATACCCGAGAATTTTATAATATAAATAAATAAATAAATACAATAAATAAATAAATAAATCAGTAAATACATTAAATAAATAAATATAGAAGAAATGAGAAATGAAATTAATTAAAGGAATTTAATTAAACAAAAGAAATTAAATAAAGTTAAATAAGTCGTTACACGGGTACCCGATATAAATGAACTCGAGAATTCGAGCCAAAACGTAAAATTAGATCCGAAAGAAATAACGACACGAAATAGGAACCCGAAGAGAGTCCGGAAATTGGAATCCGAGAGCATAGAGGGATAGAAACCCGAAAGAGAGGCGGAAAAGCACGACGGGTCGCACGACCCACCCGGACCGAAGTCCAGGCGTAAGTCGCGCGCTGGCCGCGCGGGTTTTAGGCGAAAGGCGCCAACCCCGCGCCAGCACGCAGATATGCCCGTTGCGTGAATCTCTCGCCCGAACGCGGATTTTTCGACTTTCGGTTGAACATCTCTCGACTCAAGACCCTTAGGGTCAGATCTTGGACGCCCTAGGTCTTAGCTATCTATAAATAAACCCCCCTCGGAAGCCCTAAACCCTTTTTCAAAACCCTACGATACTCTCTATACACAAAAGTCGTAATCCCGGAGTCAACGGAGGCACCAAAAGACCGAGACAGCGGCTGTTGGATGAAAATCGGGAGATCTCCAACGTGTGGTAAGCCCTAGTCTGAATAATCCTTGTTCGTTTGAATCCGAAAACGGATTCTAACCTCGTTTCTCTTCTCTTTACACCCCGAATCGGATCTAGAACGAGGAACCTGACGAACGGAGAGGAGAAACGGTGAACTGGAAGCCACGCCTTCGAAATAGACATCCCGGACGTTCACAAATCAGTAAGTTAACTCTTACATGGTTTTGGGAGGAATTAAAACGTTCGAAACTAAAAGATTTAACAAGAAATCGTAAATCTGCCAACTTATATTTTCTACCGATGCAACAGTTTTGACGAATTTTTCCGAACCTCAAAACGACTTCAAACGGAAAAAATTAAAACACGAAAAACGTTCCTAAGGCTTAGATCTATCTACTGTAAAAATTTCATAATTTTTAGAGACGATTTGATACGTGAAAACCAACCAAAACCGAACTGCTTGAATCTAGATCTTGAAATTCTTGACAGAACTTAGGTCTGATCTTGATCACGTTTTTGACATAGGTTCCAGACCGATTTAAATCTTTGGCCGAACATGAAAGTTGTAGATAAATGTCTTAAGATGGTCTCTGTAAAATTTCATCAAAATTTGGAGTTGAATTGATATGGTGGAATTCGAAATCTTTAAACTGTGACATATGAAATTCGGACAGAATTGTGTTTCTGTAAAAATTGGTGTTTTTGACCTATTTCAGTGTCTCGGATTGAAAAATTTAAAACACGAAAGTTGTAGATCTCGATGTTTTTGAGTCAGTCGTGAAATTTCGGAATTTTTGGAATTAAATCTGATTTTAGACGAATTTTAGAGTAAACCGTGGTTACCGGAAGTCAAACCTTGAAAGCTTGTTGAAACATGAAATTAACCTTTAGGGTTGAAATAAGTTGAGATATTATTTTTAAATAAATATATTTGAGATCAGATTTTTGAAATTAAATCCCCTTACAAACTTGATAAATTAAAATTAGGGGTGCGTGCTCTGCAGGGTGCCCCCTAACGATTCACTTCGTGCCTTAATGGACGATGGTGACCCCGCGCGCTAAACTTGAGATATGATATTGCCAAAACGGCATGAGATATAGAGCCTACACTCTCGAGAATATCCACATGGGTTTCCCGAGGCTCCGGAGTGGTACTGGGTATGGCTGATACGGTTGCGGTCGCCGGGCTACCGGCTAAACTTGTTGAGATTGCGATGCAATCGTGAAATACTTGAAATACTGAATCTGGGATGTAATGGGGATATTAAATTAAATTGAATTAAATTAAATTATGTTTGTTGTCCAATTAAATTATTTAAATACTTTATTTAAATTATGGCTATTATTTTAAATCATGCGAAATGTGTTGTTAAATAAAGCCTGAAATATATTATGAAACTGGATAGTTGATTAGATTAAATTGAATATTATGTTATTATCATGCTTTTATTTGATTATTAAATTAATGGCTTTTAAACCCTATGATCATGCATGTGTTAACTTACTCAGCAAGTTGTGCTGACCAAACCATTACTTTTTTTTTCTTTTCTTACAGAGTATGTAGAGTGAACATGAGCACTTCATGCATGGGAACTTTATCTTTTGGGAAAACATTATTTTGTTTTTAAATTCGTACATTAGACTACATTATGAACGGGCCTGTTTAACCCGTGTTTTGGCCATGTCGGCCCTATTTACATTTTCTGCTGCAATACTATACTTAAATATTATTTCCGCTGCGCTATGATATTATTCTTTTCGAACTATATTGTATGGGCTGTTTTGAATGCTTTAAATGTTTTAAATACTGCAATACCTAGTCTTGCATCTCTTTAGTAAGCCGGAGAAACCGTGTCTTACTAGGGAGGTGTGGCGGTGACACCCCGACCTGGGTTATCAAAAACCGGGGTGTTACAAGTTGGTATCAGAGCCCGGCTATTTTTAAACTATTATTTTTAAACCATTAATATTTTTAAACTACTATTATTATTTTGACTATTATTTTAAATTTTAAAAGTATTCTTTCCATGGAAAAATTTTATTTTTAAAACCCCATGGAAAAATATATATATAGTGCGTTAAATTATTTTTGGGGGGAATCATCATTTACATTTGCATATTGCATCTCTTCTATGAACTTAGAATCTTGGCGAATTGAACTTAGAATCTTGGCGAAACTTGAACTTAGAATCTCGGCGAATTGAACTTAGAATCTTGGCAAAAATTGAACTTAGAATCTTGTCGAATTTAACTTAGAATCTTGGCGAATATTAACTTAGATCTTTTGCTTGCGCTAGATGGCTAGTCAAGACATGATGCAGCTAATGATCAAAATGATGAACGTTCATCTTGATTCCCATCAAACCATAGAACAAATGAAATACCGTATGGCTCAATTGGAGGCCAATTTGCACCACATGGGCAACTTGAGAGAGGCGGATCACCACCGCATAAACCAACTCGAACGCCAAGTCCAAACCCTTACTACACAAAACCTAATACTAAAGGAACACATCGATGCCCACGGGCAGGACTTGAACACTATCTTTGACGATTTGCTGCCGCCAAGTTCGGAGGAGGAAGATCCGGAGGAGGATCCTACCACTATGCCGGAGGACGCTTAGAGACGATAGGAATTTCCATTTGTAGTAGTTACTATTTTTGCTAAGGAAACATTTCTATTTTTGGTATATCCTATCACTTGTACTAAAAATTTCTTTTAAGGAAATAAAATAAAAGATTTATCTATTTAGATAAATTTAAATTCGAAAAAAAAAACCTGGACAGACTGTCCGAAATTAAAAAAAAAAACTTAATTTCTACATTTTAAATTAGCTCAATCGAGCATTATGTGAAGAAGATAGAAATAAATTTGAGATCTTCTTGTTTAACCAAACACTGCTATGCCCTAATCTTAGGACGATAGATGAGGTGTTGATTGCGCTCGGAAACGCGCAAGTCAACCAGGGTCAAGCTGCGGTGGTACCTCCGCCCCAAGCTCGCCCTAACTACCTGGCGATGGTGAATCCTTACCAGCCGCCCCACTACGCTGGTGAGGAGGATCCAGCTAAACTGGAGGAGTGGATCCGGACCTTCGACAAGCTGCTGGGAGCAGTTAAATGTCCGGAAGGAGAAAGAGTCCACGTCGCCTCATACTACTTGGGAGGCGAAGCTGACGACTGGTGGCAGGCGACACAAGCTAAACTGACGGAGGATGACGAGCCCTACTCATGGGCGGAAATGATGGAGATGCTCAGGGATCGATTCTATCCCTTGAGTACCAAATCAGCAATGTACGAAGAGTTCCTGTCGCTGAAGCAAGGAGGCCAAACTGTGCAAGAATACTACACACTTTTTAAGGAGCTGGTGAGGTTCGCACCAAGGCTAGTGCCTACTGATGCAGAAAAGGCACAGAAGTTCGAGATGGGGCTGAACCTGTCTGTGCGCGAGGTGATCGCGGGGGTACACTACCCCGATTTGCAAGCTGTGTATAACCGCGCTGTGGCGGTAGCACGTGTGCAGCAACTGAAGAGAATAGTGAGTGGGGAGTCCAGCAGGGGTCCCCAAGACAAGAGAAACCGGGACTCGAGAAGCGAGAATAACACTGGAAGGAACGAACAGCGCAGAGGGTCGAATAGGCCCCGACAAAACAACACTGGAAGAAGGTTCAACCAAGAAGATCCGGTACCACCTTGCCCGAGATGTGGACGACCCCATCTGGCAAGGGGATGCCCGCAACAGGGCGCCTGTTTCCGATGTGGTCGAATGGGTCACGTTCGACGGGACTGCCGAACTAGGGTTGAGAACATAACAAAAAGGGACGATTTGGTCACGGGGCAAGAACAGCCTCAAAATCAAAACGGGCAAAACGGGAATAACTAGGGGTACAGACCCCCTCAGAATAGGCCGCAGAATCAGAACCCGAACAACGACCTCCCCCCCCCCCCCTCAGAATCAAAACCAGCAACAAAATCAGCAGCCGAATGCGAATCAGCATGGCAATCAGGGACGCCCTATGGGGAGGCTTAACTTGGTGAATCAAGCGGACGTGCCTGCGCAAGGAGAGGTGATGGCAGGTACATTTTATGTTTTGAATACGCCCCTTAGAATTCTATTTGATTCTGGAGCTAGTTGCTCGATTATAGCATCAAGGATAGTGCCTGAGTTAGATCTACCTAAGTGCGAGAGAATTAGCTTAGGAATTCAATTGCCTTCTGGAGAAGTAGTGACTTGCTCTAAACAATATAACGGAATTCCTATAGTAATAAAGAACGTAGAATTCTTCGCGAACTTAGTAGAATTTAACTTAAGAGACTTTGACATCATACTGGGGATGGATTGGCTATCCCAGTATAAGGCGGTGATCGAATGCCAAAAGCAAAAGATCACCTTGTCAAAAAGTAGGGGAAAGAGAGTTATCTTTTACTCTCAGCCCCCTAAGAAGAGTAACAAAATCGTTAGTGCACTTAAACTAAGTAACTTGATGCGTAAGGGGTATGAACTATATGCGTGCTATGTGCACAACCTTGAGGCGGAAGAAAACAAGGTTGATAGCATACCAGTGGTAAGAGAATACCCGGACGTGTTCCCTGAGGACGTTCCGGGCATGCCACCTGAGAGAGATCTTGAATTCACTATAGATCTCATTCCGGGGACAGAGCCTGTCTCAAAAGCTCCGTACCGGATGGCACCACTGGAAATGAAGGAGTTAAAGGAACAACTCGAGGAACTGTTAGGAAAAGGTTACATAAGACCGAGTACGTCCCCTTGGGGAGCACCGGTTTTATTTGTCAAGAAGAAAGACGGAGGACTACGTCTTTGCATAGATTACCGAGGATTAAACCAAGTGACCATCAAGAATAAATACCCCCTACCGAGAATAGAGGATCTGTTTGATCAACTGAAGTGAGCTTCAGTATTCTCGAAGATCGATTTGCGATTTGGGTATCATCAATTGAGGATCGCCGAGAAGAACATTCCGAAGACGGCGTTTCGAACGCGATATGGCCATTACGAGTTCACAGTGTTATCCTTCGGGTTAACAAATGCTCCGGCCATGTTCATGAATCTCATGAACAACGTGTTCCGAGAATTGTTAGATCAGTGCGTCGTAGTGTTCATCGACGACATCCTGATCTACTCAAAGAGCAAGGAAGAGCATGCCCAACACTTACATCAAGTGTTAGAAATCTTGCGAAGAAATTAGTTATACGGCAAGCTATTGAAATGCGATTTCTGGTTGAAAGAAGTGGCATTTTTCGGACACATAGTATCCGCTGATGGAGTATCAGTGGATCCGGCAAAAGTCTCTGCCGTAACTGAACGGGCAACTCCGAAGAGCCAAACTGAGATAAGGAGTTTCCTTGGATTAGCTGGGTATTATAGACGATTTGTGAAGGACTTTTCAAGGATTGCACGTCCTTTGACCCAGCTACTGAAGAAAGGAGCAAAATACGAGTGGACCGAAGCGTGTGAGACTGCGTTTCAAGAGTTGAAGAAACGACTCACAACCACACCCGTATTAACACTACCATCAGAGAATGGTGACTTCGAAGTTTACAGCGAGGCTTCGAAGGAAGGTTTAGGTTGTGTCTTGATGCAAGACTCGAGAGTCGTAGCGTATGCATCACGCCAACTGAAACCTCACGAGGAGAATTATCCGACACATGACCTGGAGTTGGCAGCGGTCGTTTTCGCTCTAAAGATATGGAGACACTATCTTTATGGGCGGAAGTGTCGAATGTTCACCAACCACAAGAGCTTGAAATATATATTCACTCAGAAGGAGTTGAATTTGAGACAGCGAAGGTGGTTGGAACTTATTAAAGACTACGATTTAGAGATAGCATACCACGAGGGGAAGGCGAATGTGGTAGCCGATGCCCTAAGTCGGAAAACCCAACACGTGACAAACTCGTTGGTAATTCCGCCGGCATTGTACATGGAGTTAGCAAGATTGGAGTTAGAACTTGTGCATCCTGGCACAGTGAGTGAAACGATCAACGCCATGGTCGTAGAAACTCCAATATTGGACGAGATTCGACTCGCTCAACCGGGCGACGCGAAATTGGAGAAGATAAGGGGGTATATTGCCGAAGGAAAGGCAATAGGATTTGCTGTCCACGAGGATGGAACCATTCGTTTTAAAGGGAGATGGTGTGTGCCTCAGAAGTGTGCCGAGTTGAAGCAAAGGTTGATGGAGGAAGGGCACAACACGCAATATTCCGTACATCCCGGAGGTGACAAGCTATACAAAGATCTAAAGAAGATCTATTGGTGGCCGGGAATGAAGAAGGAAGTGGCAAACTTCGTGGCGAAATGTCTCACCTGCCAAAAGGTTAAGGCAGTGCGGCATAAACCCTTAGGATTGATGCAACCACTAGAAATTCCATGTTGGAAGTGGGATAGCATCTCGAAGGACTTTGTCTCGGGATTACCCCGATCACCTAAAGGCATGAACAAGATTTGGGTGATTGTGGATAGGCTAACGAAGACAGCCATATTTATCCCGATGAAGGACACGTGGACTATGGACCAATTGGCCCGAGCCTACATAGATAATGTGGTACGAAGACATGGCGTACCACATGACATCATTTCCGATAGAGACAGTAGATTTGTCTCTCACTTTTGGACGGAGTTACAAAAGGCTCTCGGTACTCAAATCAAAATGAGCACCGCATTCCACCCAATGACGGATGGTCAAAGCGAGAGAACAATCCAAACACTAGAAGACATGCTGAGAGCATGCGTGTTGGAATTTAAGGGAAATTGGGAAACTCATTTACCCTTAATCGAGTTCTCTTATAATAATAGCTATCATGCTAGCATTGGCATGGCAACTTTCGAGGCGTTGTATGAACGAAAGTGCCGAAGCCCGTTGAGCTGGGAAGAAAACGATAAGTCGGTGGTAGTGGGACCACAACTTATCGAAGACATGGCTCAACAAATCAAAGTGATTCAAGGAAAAATGAAAGCCGCACAAGACCACCAAAAGAGTTATGCCGACGTGAGACGACGAGACCTAGAATTTCAAGTGGGAGATAGGGTCATGCTAAAGATATCACCCATGAAGGGGGTAATGCGCTTTGGCAAACGAGGAAAGTTAAGTCCTCGATATATAGGACCTTACGAAATCCTAGAACGAGTCAGAACTCTAGCTTACCGATTGGCTTTACCGCCACAATTAGATCGAGTTCATAATGTCTTCCATGTCTCACAACTAAAGAAGTATGTGCCGGACCCGACACATGTCCTTCAAGCCGAAATAATCGAACTCGACGAAGATTTGACTTATGAAGAAGTCCCAGTGCGTATTCTCGACACTAAGGAACGAGTAACGAGGAACAAAACCGTCAAAATGATCAAGGTTATTTGGCCTAACCACGAAAGTGAGACGGCAACTTGGGAAGTAGAATCCGACATGAGAGAACGCTATCCGACACTGTTCCAAACTGACACCGACACAGTTATGGGGACATAACTGCAATCTTAATGGAGAGAGGATGTCATACCGTGTATTTTTCATACATTCTTGTAATCAAACAAACAAATTCAAATTGTTTTGAACTATGTTATGGCTTGATCCCTTCACAGGGTACGTAGGCAGCTTAGAAGTCTTAATTCTAAGTTCAGTCACAAAATAATAAAATAAACAAAAGACCTTAGCACGAGAAAAGTCGAAACACAACTTCGAGGACGAAGTTGATTCTTAAGGAGGGTAGACTGTAATACCCGAGAATTTTACAACATAAATAAATAAATAAATACAATAAATAAATAAATAAATCAGTAAATACATTAAATAAATAAATATAGAAGAAATGAGAAATGAAATTAATTAAAGGAATTTAATTAAACAAAAGAAATTAAATAAAGTTAAATAAGTCGTTACACGGGTACCCGATATAAATGAACTCGAGAATTCGAGCCAAAACGTAAAATTAGATCCGAAAGAAATAATGACTTAGGAACCCGAAGAGAGTCCGGAAATTGGAATCCGAGAGCATAGAGGGATAGAAACCCGAAAGAGAGGCGGAAAAGCACGACGGATCGCACGACCCGCCCGGACCGAAGTCCAGGCGTAAGTCGCGCGCTGGCCGCGCGGGTTTTAGGCGAAAGGCGCGCCAACCCCGCGCTAGCACGCAGATATGCCCGTTGCGTAAATTTCTCGCCCGAACGCGGATTTTTCGACTTTCGGTTGAACGTCTCTCGACTCAAGACCCTTAGGGTCAGATCTTGGACGCCCTAGGTCTTAGCTATCTATAAATAAACCCCCTCGGAAGCCCTAAACCCTTTTTCAAAACCCTACGATACTCTCTATACACAAAAGTCGTAATCCCGGAGTCAACGGAGGCACCAAAAGACCGAGACAACGGCTGTTGGACGAAAATCGGGAGATCTCCAACGTGTGGTAAGCCCTAGTCTGAATAATCCTTGTTCGTTTGAATCCGAAAACGGATTCTAACCTCGTTTCTCTTCTCTTTACACCCCGAATCGGATCTAGAACGAGGAACCCGACGAACGGAGAGGAGAAACGGTGAACTGGAAGCCACGCCTTCGAAATAGACATCCCGGACATTCACAAATCAGTAAGTTAAATCTTACATGGTTTTGGGAGGAATTAAAACTTTCGAAACTAAAAGATTTAACAAGAAATCGTAAATCTGCCAACTTATGTTTTCTACCGACGCAACAGTTTTGACAAATTTTTCCGAACCTTAAAACGACTTCAAATGGAAAAACTTAAAACACGAAAAACGTTTCTAAGGCTTAGATCTATCTACTGTATAAATTTCAGAATTTTTAGAGACGATTTGATACGTGAAAACCAACCGAAACCGAACTGCTTGAATCTAGATCTTGAAATTCTTGACAGAACTTAGGTCTGATCTTGATCACGTTTTTGACATAGGTTCCAGACCGATTTAGATCTTTGGCCGAACATGAAAGTTGTAGATAAATGTCTTAAGATGGTCTCTGTAAAATTTCATCAAATTTGGAGTTGAATGGCTATGGTGGAATTCGAAATCTTTAAACTGTGACATATGAAATTCGGACAGAATTGTGTTTCTGTGAAAATTGGTGTTTTTGACCTATTTCGGTGTCTCGGATTGAAAAATTTAAAACACGAAAGTTGTAGATCTCGACGTTTCTGAGTCAGTCGTGAAATTTCAGAATTGTTGGAATTAAATCTGATTTTAAACGAATTTTAGAGTAAACTGTAGTTACCGGAAGTCAAACCTTGAAAGCTTGTTGAAACATGAAATTAACCTTTAGGGTTGAAATGAGTTGAGATATTATTTTTAAATAAATATATTTGAGATCAGATTTTTAAAATTAAATCCCCTTACAAACTTGATAAATTAAAATTAGGGGTGCGTGCTCTGCAGGGTGCCCCCTAACGATTCACTTCGTGCCTTAATGGACGATGGTGACCCCGCGCGCTAAAGTTGAGATATGATATTGCCAAAACGGCATGAGATATAGAGCCTACACTCTCGAGAATATCCACATGGGTTTCCCGAGGCTCCGGAGTGGTACTGGGTATGGATGATACGGTTGCGGCCGCCGGGCTACCGGCTAAACTTATTGAGATTGCGATGCAATCGTGAAATACTGAATCTGGGATGTAATGGGGATATTAAATTAAATTGAATTAAATTAAATTATGTTTGTTGTCCAATTAAATTATTTAAATGCTTTATTTAAATTATGGCTATTATTTTAAATCATGCGAAATGTGTTGTTAAATAAAGCCTGAAATATATTATGAAACTGGATAGTTGATTAGATTAAATTGAATATTATGTTATTATCATGCTTTTTTTTTATTATTAAATTAATGGCTTTTAAACCCTATGATCATGCATGTGTTAACTTACTCAGCAAGTTGTGCTGACCAAACCATTACTTTTTTTTTTCTTACAGAGTATGTAGAGTGAACATGAGCACTTCATGCATGGGAACTTTATCTTTTGGGAAAACATTATTTTGTTTTTAAATTCATACATTAGACTACATTATGAACGGGCCTGTTTAACCCGTGTTTTGGCCATGTCGGAGAAACCGTGTCTTACTAGGGAGGTGTGGCGGTGACACCCCGACCTGGGTTATCAAAAACCGGGGTGTTACACTATATAACCCAAAATTTAATTTGTAACACCCGAGGAAAAACAAATTCAAATTGTTTTGAACTACGTCATGACTTGATCCCTTCACAGGGTACGTAGGCAGCTTAGAACTAATTTCTAAGTTCAGTCACGAAATAAATCACAAAATACATCACGAATTAGATCACAAGGACGATAGGAGGTGTTGGAACCAATTTAGACTAGGCTAAGTAGGACACTGAAATGTTGCGAGCGATAAGTCGGACTCGTAACCAGATTAAGGAGAAGATTCCGAAACGAAGACGACCCAGGGAACCGAGCTAACACGTAGAAAACCGATAGGGGAAAGCGAGGGAAGACCCGACGGAACACGCGGATCGCCGAACCGGCCGGTCCGGCCGGCCCGCGCTGTCCGCGCGCCGCCGCGCGGCCACCGCGCGGTCAAGGGCGTCGCGACGCCAGGCCTGGCACGCGTGCTCCGCGCGACCATAGGGGTGGGTGCGCGCCACCTCCGCGCCAGAGGGGCTGAAGGTGTAATCTTTCCATTCGGGGGTGATTTTCTTGCCTAAATTACAATTCCTTCGAGGGAAACCAAATTCCAGCCTTAAGGAAGGCTTAAGGGCGGCTGGGGAGCCTCAAAAGCCCTAATCCCACAGAAACCCATCCCCACCATACTTACAAACTCCCTCTCCAAGCCAAACTCTCCCGACGAAGCTTTCCGGCGAACATTCCGGCGACGACGAGGTGAACGGGACTGAGCCACGGCTTCATAGAACCTTGGTAAGTCTTAATATAGCGTTCCATCAGTCCATGAGTCTCCGAAACTCTAACACTATTTCCTTACTACGATTTCACGTCGGAAAACGAACAAAAAGCGATCGGAGAAGTTGGCCGTTCGTCGTGACCCTAGGACGTCCGGAAACCTAATCCAGCGACCCTATCATCATTCTAAGTAAGTTAAAACACTTGTGACCCCTTTTAGTTTAAACACTTGTGACCCCTTTTATTTGTTAGTTAGGGATTAACTTACTCAGTATATTTTTATACTGACAACCGTTGTCATTTCCTTTTTTTTACAGAGTACGTCGAGTGACGCATTGCATATGCACTTGGGGGAAATCATAACGGACATTTTAAATTTCTGCATCGTACTGTTTTTACCGGGTCTGTTAAACCCGAGGATTTGGCCATGTTGGCCGTGACTTTACTTTCCGCTGCACTTACTTTATTTACTTTCCGCGCTTGATAATTTCTACTATCGTACTAAGTATTATAAATTTCCGGACTAAATTTTGAAATGTTTTAAATCTTTTCATACCCACAAGCCTTGCATCTCCTTAGCGAGCTCGGGAAGCCGTGTCTTGCTAGGGAAATGCGGCGGTGACATCCCGGCCTGGGTTATCAAATCCGGGGTGTTACAAGTTGGTATCAGAGCCCGGAATTTTTTTTTTTAAGCTACTACTATTATTTTAAACCATTACTTTTAAACCCAAGTGCGATTTCTTTTAAAACTATTTATTTTGACTACTAGTATTATTTTTAAACCAAAAGTCTATAATCTTTTTTTTACATAGCCCAAAATCTTAGCCAAAGAAATATTAAATTTTGGCCCACTATAGAGGCCCAACCTTTAGCAATTTATTTCAAACTAAATTTTTATGGGGAAGGGACTTGCACTTGCATGTTGCATATAGATTTAAATTTGTGCATATCTTAACTTTGCCTGAAAAATGTCTAACTCTAACCTCCTTTGTTGACATTAGATGGCTGAACCGAACGCGAACATGACCAACCTGATGATGAAACTGACCAATGCATATCTCGAGTCCCAACAGCATGTCAATCACTTCAAAGCTCGAGTGGGGCATCTAGAGAGTAACGTGGACTATCTGAGAAATCTTAGGGAAGCTGACCATCATGAAATAACCCAACTCAAGGCCCAAGTCGTCGAACTCCAAACGCTAGTGGTTGCACTCCAAAACAAGGATAACGAACTGATGATGCAAATAGGACACTTAGCAGCTGAGCTACTGGGCCTAGAGGCCGACATCTTCCCTCCGAGCCCGAGCCCGGTGGGGACACCCATTCCCATCGACATATCCAGCGACGAGGACGATCCCATCGAGGATATACCTGCCTAGTCACCCTAGATTTAGGGGTCCATACTGATGCACCATTGCTATTTCCGTTTCGAATGCTTGTAAACCAAATTTGATTCTTGAGTAATAAAAATACAAGCCTATTTAAATTTATTCCATGCATTTTACTTAGTTCTTTAACTACCATAATCATAGAGGGGAACCTACAACCCTACAAAAAAAAAAAAAAAAAAAAAACCGAACAGATTTTTAAAAAAAAAAATTAATAATAATAATAATAATAATAATAATAATAATAATAATAATAATAATAATAATAATAATAATAATAATAATAATAATACTAATAGTAATAAAATATATATACATAAACGTAAATAGGTACATATAAGAATAAATAAATAAATTCCGACAATCTTTACAAGAAAACCCTGATGAATTGATACCTATTAAAAGACTAATCTTCATCCAATAAAAATTTTTCCCTTAAGAGCAACTATATATACTCTACATATAAACTCTAATCCCGTGTATCATATCACGCTAATTTAACCAAGCGATTTAGTCAAGCAACGGCGTAGGTATTGTTGGGCAATCCACACACATGCAGACACGATAGGAAGGTAATAGTAAATCCAGAACATCTCAAACCATAAAATGGACAGAACAATTAAACCATGGTTCTAAAACAGCAGCAAACAACTAACACATGTCAAGCACCTAACTAAGCAATAACATAACGAAAATATAAATCACAAATCCCAGGCAACAGCAACGTCCTCATAAGGGGGAAACTAAACAAAGTACGTCTAAATGCAAAACCTAAACGAAAACACGAAACCAAAAGGAGACCTCACTGATCGGGAGGCGGGAACTGCCGGCGCATGTAGTCGTCCATCTGCCGCACATAGGCGTACATGTCGGACATGGTGGCCTGCTGCTGAGCCTGCCTCGTAGCAAACGAGTCCATACGGGTCTGATAGAAGTCCAACCTAGCGTCGAGGGCGTCATAACGAGCCTGCCCAGCCGCGAACCCGGCGTCCATACTGACCCGCATCTCCTGCATCATCTGCAGCATCTGAATCATATCCTGCCCCTGAGGTGCCACAGCAGGAGGTGCCCCAGCAGGAGGTGGAACTACTGGAGGAGGGGGTGGCTGCTCCGGTGGTACAACAAGGATCAGGCCGCCGTCATCAGGCTGCGGGCGAAGTACAGCACGGGGAGCCCCACGACGTAAGGCGCTACGCCGCTCAGCATAAGTCGGGATGCGATAGCAACGGCCAGGTGTTAGGTCGTACGGGTCTGTCTCCGGTGTAGTGCGAATCCCCTGCGCCGCGCACAACCCACAGATGAGGTGAATATGGGTAATCACCCTACTCCCTCGTCCCCTTCGCATACCCCGCAAGTTGTCCTCGATGCAAGCCCCTACATTCACCCTACCGTCCCGCGCGATGAAGCAAATGGTCTCGTAGACGTGATCCAGGACAATGTGG
This sequence comes from Hygrophila difformis, assembly GCA_030278955.1. Lineage (NCBI taxonomy): Eukaryota > Viridiplantae > Streptophyta > Magnoliopsida > Lamiales > Acanthaceae > Hygrophila > Hygrophila difformis. Next base: position 58,173,414 of record JAOANR010000009.1, read on the forward strand.
CTCCGAGACATCGGCCGCAGCTGAGCAAGCTCTCGCCAAGGGGAGTCCATCGACGTCAAACGAAGCTCATGACTGTGCTCGAACTGAGGAGGCACTATGGTGCATAAGGTGTTCCACGCAGGAGCAAGAACGCGTCCCTCAGGCTGGGGCCGGAATACGCCATCGTCGGGCAAGCCAAAATAGACATTGATCGCCCGAGCACTGAAGTCGAGATAGCGACCACGGACCCATACCCGGGATAGATCGTCACCCTCCCCGAGACCGCCAATGTTGGCAATAACCTCCATAGCCAAATAACCGGAGGCGACGCCCTCGGGGTGACGTGCCAGACCAGTCCACTGCAAATACTCCAAGACTGCACTGACCCTGTCATCGCCCATATGAAGAGGATATATGCCTCTCTCAGGGACGTAAGCCCTGTTTCGACGAAGCTCGTCGAAATAAAAGTCCTGGGCAGCCTTCGTCCTGAACCGGAACCTGTCGTGCCGGTGAGGACGCACCTCGTCCGGAAGACCCCTGAGTCGCGGACCCCGCTGCTCCTCGTCCTCCTCTGACTCGCTCTCGTCGAAATCCGGCATCGCCGGAGCAGCATGACTGGGGCCAGCCTCGTCAGCAACTCGTCTCCTAGTCCTCGGGGGACACATGAGAGACGCCAAAACGACCCACAAAAAGAGCAACATCCTGCAAGTTACCAAATACCAACTATAAGACTAAATTCCACACAAAAGCCAAGCGAAAACACGTAAAGGGCATCAATACACGCTTCTAACGCGAATGTACCGTAAGAACAACAAATCCTACCGTTTACGAGGACCAACCAGGAAATAATCTAGACAAAGGATATTCTCAAACTAGTGCCAAAACCAATTGTAGCATTTCGTCGAACACGTGATGGGCGCAATAAACCAAAACCTAAGCTACTAACAACACACGGAAATTGGCCACCGAATGAAACAATCATCCTAATGACAACACAGCGCGTCCTACCGCACCAAACAACAGGGGAACGAACCAATAACCATACCCCAACAACACCCAAACATCATAGCCTTTCTAAGGATTCGAATTCAACAAGAATTTGCCAAAACCATAAACACATTATAACATAAGCATAGGCAAGGCAACAAGAGTAACGATAATTGCCACATACACTTGCTAATTCGCACAAATCAAGCCTAAAGGTCATAAATCCCCAATTTTTGTACACAAACCCTAATTTCCTAAATCTCTACACAAATCAAGTCATTCAAAACATGAAAGTTGAAATTAGTAAGTGGGTTTAGTAGAATCGTACCTAGATGGGTGAAATTGAAGTCGAAATCAAGCAAACAGGAAGGTGGCTCGCCGGATTTAGAGTGAATTGGGGGTGTGTTCTCGAATAGAAAATGGGGGAAGTGGCTCGCGCGGAGCGCGAGCCCTATTTTCTCGAACAGAGGGTGCCGCGCGCTCTCCGCGCGCCACCGCGCGGCCACCGCGCGGGACCCGGATGTAGTTTTATCTTTCCTGTTCTGCTCAATCTCTTTTGCTATACGCTCCTCACTGAACCCGGGCATACATTGACGGAGAAATACGACGACATGGAGCGTCACCTGGCATTATTCCGGGCAAGGACAGCGGAATTGCCTCACGCCCTCCTTTCGCAGGACTACAGGAAGCCCCCGGGACGTAAATACCTAGGGACCATAAGAAATTCCATAGGGAATAGAGAACAGTGTGTTAACTAGCATCCCCACCACAGTTTGCTCGTAACCATAACGTGTTTCACGTCTCCCAACTAAAGAAGTATGTGCCCGACACGTCGCATGTACTCCAACCGGACGTAATCGAATTGGATGATGACTTGACCTATGAAGAAACCCCGGTGCAAATACTCGACTACAAGGAAAGGGTGACAAGGAATAAAACTGTAAAGATGGTCAAGGTCCTGTGGTCCAACCACGAGACGGAGACGGCAACCTGGGAATTGGAAGCCGACATGAGGCAACGTTACCCTACCCTCTTCCAAGACGACCCGACCACAGTTATGGGGACATAACTGTATTCATAAGGGGGGGAGGATGTAACACCCGAGGAAAAACAAATTCAAATTGTTTTGAACTACGTCATGACTTGATCCCTTCACAGGGTACGTAGGCAGCTTAGAACTAATTTCTAAGTTCAGTCACGAAATAAATCACAAAATACATCACGAATTAGATCACAAGGACGATAGGAGGTGTTGGAACCAATTTAGACTAGGCTAAGTAGGACACGGAAATGTTGCGAGCGATAAGTCAGACTCATAACCAGATTAAGGAGAAGATTCCGAAACGAAGACGACCCAGGGAACCGAGCTAACACGTAGAAAACCGATAGGGGAAAGCGAGGGAAGACCCGACGGAACACGCGGATCGCCGAACCGGCCGGTCCGGCCGGCCCGCGCTGTCCGCGCGCCGCCGCGCGGCCACCGCGCGGCCAAGGGCGTCGCGACGCCAGGCCTGGCACGCGTGCTCCGCGCGACCATAGGGGTGGGTGCGCGCCACCTCCGCGCCAGAGGGGCTGAAGGTGTAATCTTTCCATTCGGGGGTGATTTTCTTGCCTAAATTACAATTCCCTTCGAGGGAAACCAAATTCCAGCCTTAAGGAAGGCTTAAGGGCGGCTGGGGAGCCTCAAAAGCCCTAATCCCACAGAAACCCATCCCCACCATACTTACAAACTCCCTCTCCAAGCCAAACTCTCCCGACGAAGCTTTCCGGCGACGACGAGGTGAACGGGACTGAGCCACGGCTTCATAGAACCTTGGTAAGTCTTAATATAGCGTTCCATCAGTCCATGAGTCTCCGAAACTCGAATTCTAACACTATTTCCTTACTACGATTTCACGTCGGAAAACGAACAAAAAGCGATCGGAGAAGTTGGCCGTTCGTCGTGACCCTAGGACGTCCGGAAACCCAATCCAGCGACCCTATCATCATTCTAAGTAAGTTAAAACCTTACTCACAAATTTTCGTGGTTGTTTGTTGTTTAAATCCCAAGATATAGGCTTGTAACAAAAATCGGTTTTCAAAAACCCTATTTTCGTCCAATTTTAAAGACTCGCCAAAAACTCGACCTTCGGGAATTCAAACCGAAAACTTTTCAACATAAAAGTTGTTCCTAACACCTTTATCTATCTTGTGTCCAAATTTCAGCCGTTGACATTAAGTTATGCTATCCCAAATTCCGCCGTGAACTTTCTGTATTGAACCGAACGATTTAAATCTGTGACAGATTCCTTCATTCAACTTGATGCATGTTTTTCACCCATTTTTCGAATGATTTAACTTTGCATTCCTAAACAAAAGTTGTAGATAATTGTGTCTAGATTATGCATATAAAATTTCACAGATTTTGGTTTTCATTTGATATGTCAAACGGCCGAGTTTTTAAAACTGTTTTGAAATCGTTTTAAGGGCCATGAGTATGCAGTGAGTTGCACTTGATTTTTGCGTACAAAGAATTCATTATTTCCAAATTCTTAAAACATGAAAGTTGTTCCTTAATGTGTTGTGTAGTTACTGTAAAAATTTCACATCGATTGGTTTTGAAATGAATTTTAATCGGCGTTGCACGAACCTGTGACGAAAACAGTTTTTAAGACATAAATTATTCTTTGCAATAAACTCGAATTTCAACTCACTTCGGAACCTTATTTCCGAAAACTTAAAACATGAAAGTTGTTCGTATGTGTGTTTTTGAATTACTGTAAAAATTTCAGAATTTTTGAAGAAGAGACGAATTTTTAATTAAGAAAGGCGTAAACTGCCTCGAATAGGATTTTTCGAACTTGAGAAAAACTCGAACTTTGAAAACGCGATATCGACCATTTGATAACTTTGAAATACGAACTTTCGAAAAATCCCGTTCACTAGGCTGAGCCGATCTTCATACTATCATTATCTTTGAGACTGCCTCGTTAGTGGTCTCCTTACTATCTGAGATTGCCTCGTTAGTGATCTCGCGCGCTGTATTTGTGGATCGCCTCATTAGTGGTCCTACTATCTTTTTGGATCGCCTCGTTAGTGGTCCTACTATCTTTGAGACTGCCTCGTTAGTGGTCTCCCATTGTTTGGACTGCCTCGTTAGTGGTCCTATGTTGAGATTGCCTCGTTAGTGATCTCCCGGTATGGTGTCCTCTTCTTAGTCTACGGGATGAAAAGTAAAAGACTTGTGTGAGTGTTTCATTATGCTTAAATCGTATTTATCATGTCTTTAATTATGTATTTAAAATTTATGCATCTTAAATTATGCTTTAAATTACGCTTTTAAAATTAAGTCCTTTAATCATGTTTTTCCGCCGCTAATAAATCATGTATTTCTAAATTCTCGTACGGTAAGCGAAATCTTTAGTTTAAACACTTGTGACCCCTTTTATTTGTTAGTTAGGGATTAACTTACTCAGTATATTTTTATACTGACAACCGTTGTCAATTCCTTTTTTTTACAGAGTACGTCGAGTGACGCATTGCATATGCACTTGGGGGAAATCATAACGGACATTTTAAATTTCTGCATCGTACTGTTTTTACCGGGTCTGTTAAACCCGAGGATTTGGCCATGTTGGCCGTGACTTTACGTTCCGCTGCACTTACTTTATTTACTTTCCGCGCTTGATAATTTCTACTATCGTACTAAGTATTATAAATTTCCGAACTAAATTTTGAAATGTTTTAAATCTTTTCATACCCACAAGCCTTGCATCTCCTTAGCGAGCTCGGGAAGCCGTGTCTTGCTAGGGAAATGCGGCGGTGACATCCCGGCCTGGGTTATCAAATCCGGGGTGTTACATAATTAACAACACAAATACTAACAATAACACATACCAAATCACAAAATTGGACGAATTATTGAACTAGGATAGCTATTCTTACCCCAAATTGAAGCTTTGAAGCACTTTAACAAGAAATCCCCAAATTTGAGAAGGTATGGTTCTTGAGCCTCAATTTCAGCTTCAATTATCGAGTACATTTCAGCTTCTACTTTCACCACATAACATTTACTACTTAATTATTAAATTAGAAATATGGTGGGCATATTTTATTAACAAAATTAAAAACCTAAACAAATAAGCATAACGTGACATAAAATGAAAATAAAAACATGCATAAACCATAAATATGATAATAAAGACAAACAAAAACAGATTATTATTATTATTTTATTATTATTATTATTATTATTATTTTATTTTTATTTTCTTTTTAAGGTTTAAATTAAATGGTAGGTTTTTAACCCAATTAGAGGATCAAAGATTAATTTTGAGCGAATTGAGGATGAATTGGAATGGATTTGAAGCATAAAAGTTTGTGAAAATCCGAGTTTGGCAAAAACCCAGTGGTTCCCATTTTATGCTACATATGGTACTCAAACAAGTTTTTACGCGTCATTGGTGAAAATGACGCCCGAAATGCCTTGCTTGTGTTACTTTGGTGCTTAACTGAGTTTTCGAAAACCATTTACGAAGAGTAGCATCTAAAATTCAGTTTTGTGCAAATTTTGTAGCAAAAAATTGGGTGTGATTTACTTAATCCAAACATAATATTCTACCCATTTTCCTGTTCATCTTAAGAAAAATTATCCTAACTAGTTCTAATCATCTCCTATAAATATTTATAAAATTATGTTTATTTTCATGAACCCCTCTCATCAATTTATTACAGCCTTTGCTCCTATTTTATTTAAATCACCACAAAAATATTTTAGTTGATGATCACTTCATTTCTTAAGGGTCACTCCAAAATTACATATAATGAAAATCATGCAAGAACCATTTTTTTTTAGTTGTAAGTAAAACATATAAACTAAAATAAAAAAAAATCAAACATATTAAACAAAAGATATAAAAAACTATTGCTAAGTATGCAAAGGCAGTATAAGAATTCCCTTTCCTAATTAGCTTTCAAAGACAAATGCACCATTTTCTAAATTAAAGGTCTAAATGGTGGGTGCACTTCCATGATCCTGTCATTCATGAGTTATAAGGTAAAATTGCACATCTTTATACAACAATTTAAATAAAGGTAATGCAATCAAAAGAAAATTATTGATTAACATTCTAATATATCAGCATTCCCTCAAAAAAAACTCATTAAAGTTGTAATGTTGTCAAGAAGTGGAATTTAATCTCAAATTTTCTAGTATCCAATATCAACACTTGATGTAATGCATTTAATTAAAGGTAATCTAATTTATTGAGAAATATGTACCTCAAGTGTGTTGCTAATACCTTTAAATGAAGTGTAGGTGGCTTTTCAATCGAGGCTATCCACTTGAAATCCTCAATTATATAAGCTGCATACAACTTGCCGCCATCCTCACACTTGTTCTCTTGCAAATCTTCATCTTTTTTAGATGAGAAACCCAATACTCTTTCAAATTTCAGGAGCACACTCTGATTTAGCTCGATGCCCTTGCACGACATAGAATAACAAAAAGTTATAACAATATTTAAAAAGTATAAATAACATAAATATATATAAATGAACTTAAAATAACATAATTTTCACAATAATTCCCCGGCAACGGCGCCAAAAACTTGATGAGTGATTTTAACTACTCATATTCTACCACAAGCGGATGGTTGTCATCAAGTAATAAAAATCGGTGAATACCGGGTCGAACCCAAAGGAATTCAGAATATTATTTCATTCCGGAGAAAACTTAGTCATTTTAAGTTCATTAATAATATATTATATTTTGAAAAGAGTTTGTTTAATTCTAATAGTGATTAAATTAAAAATAGTGACATTAAATTAAAATAAAGCAAGTTAAAAATTTAAAATAATAAAAATAAAAATAAGATATATGCTTGTAATGATTTAGAACATGCCATCTTTATATAAAAGCGAAATTGCATAATGATTTAGCATTTCCCAATGTCTAAAAAGATCAATTTCAGCAGAATTAATGATTTTATAAAGATTAAAAATATGCCAATTTCCTAATTTTCATAATTTGTAAAAACAGACTTCATGGAAGCAAATTAAATTATCTAACATTCTGCAATCATCAGTCTAGGCATAAATTCGAGTCTTTCCCAAGCATACAAATTTTCCTATTGTGATTAAACGACACATTTCATTTCCCAAATCAGCGTGTACATGCCAGAATCTATTTTAATATGATTTATTCCCAAGACCGGTACTAAAATCTAATTTCCACTTTTTATCTCCCGATTTAGCAAAGCAGAAATCATACAGATTAGATTCTAACATTTAATTATGCAGAATAGTGTAAATAATCTAACAATTATGGTAAAATAACAATAAAACATGGTAATATGGATTTTAATACTAAATTTAGAATCTAAGCAGATTAGGATATTGCCAGATTACTGTAGACAAAATATGCAGAATGATCGATCAGTCCAGATTTAGCAGATTAAAAATGCAGATTTCAGAATTTTTGCCAAAACATAATCATCGATCAATTGCAGGCATCCAATACATAATCCTAATTCAAATTCTAACAGTTCTTGCAGATTAATCCAGATTAAACAGATAAACATCGACATTTATTATACTTCCATAAAACATAAATTCGTACTTCAAAAGTGATTCTGAACTCCCGTTCTAGAATACTTTTAACACGAACAACATAGAAATCCGTTTACAAACATGAAAACAGTAGGAAATTATGTTTAAAAGCAAATCCTAAACATTACAAAGCGAGAAAAAGGAAAACAATACCTAGAATGCGAAGAACACAGTCAGAAAGACATTCCGATCACTTCCTCCGGCATGGTTCGGTGTTATCGCCTTCTTCTCCAAAGTTGCAGAGCGTTTCCAGAGAGTTTCCGATGATAAAATGAGTCTGGATTATGAAGAATGGTGAAAAACGGGCTTTAAAACCGTGTTCGGGAGGATAGAAAACCTCCAAACCGCGACTGTGGCGCATAAAATGGCGCTCGGAAGAGGTTTTCGGCGCCACCAAGGAGCTGCGGCGCATCCTGACATTTTCCAAAAATTCTGCTGCGGTGCAAAAAGTGGCGCTTGGAAGGGGTTTTATGCACCGCCAAGAAGGTGCGGTGCATTCTGACAATTTCCTAAAATTTTCTGATTGCGGTGCCAAAAGTGGCGCCTGGAGGCTGTTTTAGGCGCCGCAAGAAGGTGCGGAGCATTCTGAAGCTTTTTCACCTCTGAAATTTTTCTAAGTGTTGAAGCGGTGCCTGGTGCGGTGCTCGGAAGGCAGTTTAGGCTCCGCCATGCCTGTGCGGAGCATTCTGGGAAGGTTTCAACTGAATTTTTTCTAAGTCTGAATCTTGGTACATATCACATTAAATATTCCTTATTTTCCAAAATAAAGCTTCCGAACATCGCTCTTTATTATTTAAATGCCTGAAACAACATTGAAATGCATTAGGTTTGCCAAAAGTCTTATTAAAAACACATAAAAACATGATAAATTTAACCTAAATAAGCCAAATCTAACCATGATCACTTGAAAAATAAAAACACATGAAATACACCTAAAAGTGCAATGAATTAAGGTAAAATGCACTCATTTTGGACATATTGTGGTACAACTAAAGCTTGTATAAGTGTAGTTTCACATGGTGCATCAGTGTGATAGCCTCCTTTGGATGCTATCTTTTAAGCCATTTCCAAGCCATATCTTCAATGAATTTTAGAGTAAAATCCTCATTTTTATGTGTTTTTGTTGTGTTTTGAGTGAGTTTTTAAATTAGGATATTATATTAGATATTAGTTGAATAACACTAAAATCACATTTAAAGTTGATGATTGATAATAATTTATCTTGATGAGTTTTGAATGTGATTTTGTAGGTTGCAATGAGATGAAGAAAGCATAAATGGAGGTGAGGAGAAGAGCAGAAAAGAATTGAATAAGTCATTCTTGGCGTAGGCAAGGCCAACTACGCCAAGAAACCTATGCTAGCGTCAGTTTACGCCAACATTGAAAGATGGAAAATTTGAACAAGTCTCAGCTAGCGTAGGCAAGAGCAACTACGCCAAATGATCAAGCTGGCGTCACTTTACGCCAAAGCTGAAGAGGTTCCAAAATTCATTTTTTTTGGCTAGCGTATTTCAGGCTAACTACGCCAACTTGGTCTACCTAGCGTCAAGTGACGCCAAGGCCGCCGGGTTGGGTCAGTTTCGGGCGGTTTCCAAGTCGGTTTTGAGCGGGTTTTCACATTCTTTTTCAACGGATTGACGCCCAGAACATCAGAGAGCATCATAATTCATACTTCACTCGTTTCTTCCATCTCCAATCCATCTTCCACACCAATTTCTTCATCAATTCATTAGATTATTTCAATATTATATTAGATTAGGTTTTGAATTCGTGATGTAGGGTTGCACCATATATCACGGTGCAATTCAGACCTCTGTATGGATTCTTCAGCGGATTCAAACTCAATCTTCATCGGCGGCGGGAGTCATGGGATGGAATTGAGTTCTAAATTCTTCAATACAGGAAGTAGTTTTTTTATTAAATTCATAATGTTTTATGCTTCCTGAATTGTAGATGCTAATTTTTCTGAATTTACATTTATTGGATTGATGATTATATTGCAGGATAATTAACACAAATCGAAAGATAGTTAATTATTCTAGAATTTTAGTACCTGTTTAGGGAATGAATTCTGAATTTTGATTCGATCCATATATTGGAATTTAAAACGGGAGATGAAATTCTAGAATGATCATTGATTGAATAATCTGAAGTCGGAAGATAAGGATGATTTTATTAATGAAAATATTTCAGAAACTTAGTTGATTAATTATTGTTGGGAATTCTATGCATTATGTTTGAATTGTATGGTGTCTTTAAATCCTGCGATCTTTAATTATGTTGTCGTTTAATTTGCAATAAAAAAAATCCACATTAAATTCGGGAGATGCATTGTGGGATTGTAAAGTTAATTCACATCATATTTTATCAATATTTAAGCAGGATACGCAATCCAAAAACACAAATTCACTATTATATTAACTTTGAATTATATTAATTATTGTTATAGTTAGATTCCCGGTCTACTCGACCATATCTCTTATTATTTTTGTTTTCTATGCTAGAACATAAGCTTATATAAATACATATGGCCAATGCATGAATTAATATGTTTTTAACTCCTTGTGGATTCGACCCGGCATTAGCCGGTATATTATTTGTGATACCGTGGTTTGTGTTTGATTTAAAGGCACAAATCTACGCGATCAGGGTGTTGTTGAGTCCCGATGGCCCTACGGGGTGGATTGACTGTTATGCCTGTTGTTATTGGCTGTTATGCCTGCTGACCCTTCGGGGTGGATGATTTAGGCTGTGATGTCTGTGATATGATATTCAGCTACGGCTGGCACGATTGCGGATCCCTGCGGGGATGGTGTATGTACTCATGTAACGGGTTGGAGTTGATGATATCCTCACCTGTGGATTCATACCGCCCGGGTTCTTAGGTTGCCGGCTAGGCATATTCATTGCATCTGCGTGTAGGGTAGGTAGGTGTATGTTAGGCCATGCATCACTTGCATAAATTGTACGTTTGTGGTTGAAGCACCGTTATGGGATGGTGTGATATTTGCATAACTTGTATGTTTGGTTGAATCATCGGTATGGGACGGAGTGGTGCTTTATCTGATTTATTTAATTTATGCTTCAATTTTATTCTGATTATTCTTAACTGTTTCCCCTTAATTTCCCCTGCACGTATATCCCTTGCTCAGTACGTTGCACTGACTCCTTTGCTTTGTTTGTTTTATAGATCCTACTGGAGGCGCTGGAGCATGACTGGGTTCGAGGGTATTGAGAGATCACATAGATAGGACTGTCCAGTTATTATTATTATTATATGTGATTATGTCCTGCTGTTTTTATCGTTTGGTACTTGGATTATTGCTAGTTGAGGCCTGTGAGCCTGTGAATTATTTTCTGTCGGCCTGTGACCTTATATGCTTTACTGCTTTGGCCTGGTAGCCCTGTTTTGAGATATTAACCTATTGCCTGATATTGACTTGTGAGGCTTGTAGCCTGGATGAATTTGTTGGGTTTATTATTTGGTTTTATGTGAGACGCTATTCAAGTTTATGTGTTTTATTTGTTTTAGCTTCCATAATATAATTTAATTAATCAGATAATCACCATATATTTTTACTCAGCCTTGTACTAGTTGTTTTGAATTAGCTGGCTACTAGTTTAGGATAGTTAGTACGGCGGCAATGCTTGCGAAAATCAGTTTTGAATTTTCGAGGCGTTACAGAGTGGTATCAAAGCCTGTGTGCTCTTATAACTGATTAAAACTTGTGTAGACATAGGTCGTGAGCTGTGTGTGGGGTACATATAGCCTAGGATTGCATCTTTATTAGTATTTATGTTGATTTCTGCGCGCATCAGGTTAAATCACAGTTGAGGAACTATGAGAGAACCATGGTACTCCAGTCAGGATTCATGTTATCTCATAGTCATTGAGGGTTGTGAATGAGTCTTTATTAATTATTTAATCTTGTCGTTTATATATACTGCTTTGTGAATGATTGGTGACTTCTGCTAACATTGTTTGTTAATGTTGCGATCAAGATCAACTCACTTTTGAGATGAAAGGTTGGTTATTGGGAATCGAGCTGTTTGAATGGTGTTCCATGAGAGAGCAACTGTAATACCCGAGAATTTTCCATCATAAAATAAAACAATAATTACATAAATAAATAATAAATAAACTAAACACCATAAATAAATAAATGAATCCAGCAAATAAATAAATAAATAAAGATAAGGAAATGAGAAATGAGATTTTAACTTAAAAAGCAATTTAATTAAATAAGAAGAATTATTAAAGGTAAATAAATTGTACACCAAAACCCGACACTAATGAACTCGAGGATTCGAGTCCAAAACATCTAATTAGACCCGAGTGAAAATTTAGAGAGAAAGTAGAAACCCGAAGATACCCCGGAAATCGGAATTCGGGAGCATAGAGGGATAGAAACCCGAAAGAGAGGCGGAAAAGCACGACGGATCGCACGACCCGCCCGGACCGAAGTCCAGGCGAGTGTCGCGCGGTGGCCGCGCGGTGAAGGAGGAAAAGCGCGCCACGACCGCGCCACACGACAGATTTGCCCGTTGCGTGAATCTCTCGCCCGAACGCGGATTTTTCGACTTTCGGTTGAACATCTCTCGACCCAAGACCCTTAGGTCAGATGTTGGACGCCCTAGGGCTTGGGAAATCTATAAATAAACCCCTTGGGAGCCCCGAACAAGTTTACAAAACCCTACAACATTCTATACATTTGAAACCCTAAATCCGGAGTCGTCGGAGGCACGAAACCAAGACGAACGCTGTTGGGCGAATTTTTCTACAGATCTCCATAGTCGTGGTAAGTCTCGATCCAATCTTTATTCAATAAACGATTCGAAAACGAATCCTAATCATCTCCTTTTTCTTTCTACACCCCGTATTGGATCTAGATCGTAGAACCCGACGAACGGAGAGGAGAAACGGTGGACTGGAAGCCACGCCTTCGAATAGACGATCCCGGACGTTCGTAAACTCTGTAAGTTAACTCTTACATGGTTTTGGGATGAATTAAAACATTCAAACTAAAAGATTAACAAGAAACCGAAAATCTGTCAATCTAAACTTTCTACCGGCGCAACAGAATTGATGAATTTTTCCGAACCTTAAAACGAACTCAAACGGAAAAACTTAAAACATGAAAAACGTTCCTAAGACTTAGATCTAGCTACTGTAAATGTTTGAGAATTTTTGGGGTCGATTTGATATGTGAAAACCCACCGAAAACGAACTGCTTGAATCTAGATCTTGAAATCTTGAACAGAACTTAGGAATGATCTTGATCACGTTTTTGACATAGGATCTAGACTGTTTTAGATCTTTGGCCGAACATAAAAGTCGTAGATAATTGTCTTAAGATGATCTCTGTCGAATTTCATTAAATTTGGAGTTGAATTGATATGGTAGAAATTGAAATCTTTAAACTGTGACACATTAAACTCGGACAGATTTGCTCTTCTGCGAAAATTGGTGATTTTGACCTATTTAGGTATCTCGGATTGAAAACGTTAAAACATGAAAGTTGTAGATCTTGATGTTTCTGAGTCAGATATGAAATTTTGGAATTTTTGGAATTAAATCTGATTTTAGACGAATTTTGGAGTAAACTGTAGTTTACCGGAAACAAAATCTTGAAATGTTGTTGAAACATGGAATTAACCTTTAGGGTTGAAACGAGATGAGATATTATTTTTAAATAAATACAATTGAAGTCAGATTTTAAAAATTAAATCCCCTTACAAACTTGATAAATTAAAATTAGGGGTGAGTGCTCTGCAGGGTGCCCCCTAACGATTCACTTCGTGCCGTAATGGACGATGGTGACCCCGCGCGCTATACTTGAAATGTGATATTGCCAAAACGGCGAAATATAGAGCCTACACTCTCGTGAATATCCGTATGGGTTTCCCGAGGCTCCGGAGTGGTACTGGGTATGGCTGATACGGTTGCGGCCTCCGGGCTACCGGCTAAACTTGTTGACATCGCGATGCTATCGTGAAACTTTGAAATACCAAATCGGGGATGTAATGGGGATTCTAAATTAAATTAAATTAGATTAAATTATATTGTTGTCCAATTAAATTATTTAAATGCTTTCTTTAAATTATGGCTATTATTCTAAACCATGCGATATGTGTTATTAAATAGAGCCCTGAAATAAATTATGCTATTGAATAGTTGATTAGATTAAATTAAATATTATGTTATTATCATGCTTTTGGATTATTTATTAAATTAATGGCTTTTAAACCCTACGATCATGCATGCGTTAGCTTACTCAGCAAGTTTGCTGACCAAAACCGTTTTTATTCCTTTTCTTACAGAATATGTGGAATGAGCATGTGTGAGCACGATTCATGCATGGGATTTTGGGAACATTATTTTGCTTTTTAATTCATACTTTTGACTATATTATGAACGGGCCTGTTTAACCCGTGTTCTGGCCATGTCGGCCCTATTTATATTTTCCGCTGCGATACTGTACTAAACCATTTATTTCCGCTGCGCTATATTAATATTATTTTTGAATTATAATGTATGGGCTATCTTGAATGATTTAAATGTTCTAAATACTGCAATACCTAGCCTTGCATCCCTTTAGTAAGCTCGGAGAAACCGTGTCTTACTAGGGGGATGTGGCGGTGACATCCCGACCTGGGTGACCAAAAACCGGGGTGTTACAGCAACTTTGTGGATGGTATCCACCAGGGTTTGAAGCACCCCAGGAAGTGAGAGGGAATCAACAAGTTTCTCTAGTATGATAAAGTACTTGAGGGACATCAATATTTAGAGATGTAAACGGGTAGGGTAGGGTACGGGCAGGCCACCTCCACTCACTACCCGAAATATAATTATCCTACCCTTACCCTACCCTATTACCCTAAAATTAAATATCGGGTAGGATTCGGGTAATACCCGTCGGGTATGCGGATTATCCGCGGGTAAACGGGTACCCAAAATCTTAAATACTACATAGTTAATCGACTCTACCCGACCCAACTTTAATAAAGAAAAAACTTATTTTTCACTATAAAAAAATAAATAAAACCTTCATTATTGCACGAGAATAAAATTTAAAAGAATATTTAAAAGAAACAGCTAAAGCAACATAAATAAATACTATAATATTTAAGAATATTCAGTAAAAAATTCATAAATCTTTTTACTGCCAAATCTCAAACATAAATAAATTTGAAATATAAAATAAATAAATAAATAAACCAATATATAAATATATCTTAATATATAATATAAATTTATATATATATAGGTATATAAATAAATATATATATCTCTTTATCTCTTTATATTATATATTTATTATATCTATTTACTACTATATAAACGGGAGAAGAGTTTTCTCTCCAAATCTCAATTTCAATCTTGTCCGTTGGATCCAGTCTCTAATTTGAAATCCTGGCCGTTCATTTCCCACTTCCCTTCTTCTTCATTTCCCACTTCCCTTCTTCTTCCCCTCGCCATCTGTCTCTCACCCCACGCCATCTGTCTCTCGTTCCCACTTCCCTTGCTTTTCCCTCGCCATCTGTCTCTCACTAGGGAGCCGGAACCAGCAAGGAACAGGAGGTGGGTGGTAAGAAGAAAACCAAAAATCTTCGATTAGATTCCATTATTATGATTGATTGTTGGATTTTGGGGATGAAAACTGGTTTTCGTTCGATCGATTGATCTAAAACCTCATCCAAAGATCCGTGAGGCACTTGCCGCTCCCTTCCTCCTGTGCGACAGCCGCACGCCTCCGTTCCGCCGCTGGTTTGTGGATGGAGAGGGGACTGGAGGTAGAGTGGCGCCAAGGAATCCGAGGTTGGCTGTGTATGGTGGAGGGTTGGTTTTGTGCATTTGGATGTTTGATTTGGTGTTATAACTGCCGCTGCTGTATTAACTTTTAGATAGTCCCAAGTAGCAGAGGCTCGTCAAGACCTAAAATTGTTGCGTTGCCGAGCTCGACGCCCTTCGTTACTACACCCTTCAATGGGCAGCGCTCAATAACTAGGCCGCCACAACGCTCCTTCAAGTATTTTCATTTTTTTTGTTTCTCTTTTTTTCTTTTTTTTCCCGAACAATACCTTGTTTCTTCTGTCTCTGTGGCCATTTTCGTGAATGGGTATTTTGTTTTCATTGAGTCTGGGTTATTTTACTGATGGTGATTTGGAGGAGTTTATTGAGTTTGGTTAATATCTTCAGCACGAGCAAAAGGGATGAGTTGTTAGGTTTTCGAAAGAGAGTGTTTTCAATTTTATGAAAGAGTGCTCACAAAATTCTCAACATTCTTTTGTGCATTTTAACAAGTCACTAACTGTTGGAAACTTGCTGGAGTAATATAATATGATAATATAGTCATGGGGTATTAGATGTTTCATGGTATTCTTGTTTGGCTGTGCACATAATATCTCAATGTACATAATCTAACTTAAATGTTGGCTCTTTCATCTAATATAGCAGATTTATAGTATACTTTATTACTCTCTAATGCCACATTTCTAATATTTCCCTTTTGTTTCGTTTGAAGGATTACTGGAACACACATCCTGAGGTCATAGTTCTTGACCCGCCTGATGCCATACAGCAACTACACAATCGTCAGTCCATGCTTCAAGATGTTGCTAATCTAAATCTGTCAGACTCCTTTGGTAATTCATTAATTCTGAATTCTTGACCTTTTTTAATAGAGTTGGGCTTTTACACCTGTGTAAATATGTCACGTTCTTCTTTAAAGGGAGTACTGAGCTTTTCAGTAGTTCATTTGGTGTAATTCATCGCCTTTGATCTATTTGAAAGGGAATTGCTGGCCAGGATGCTTTTAAATAAACTCAGAAGATTAATGATTTAATGTACACTGTGACGCAGGAAAAGTTGGTGTTCCCAAGCAGTTGGTTATCAAGAAAGATGCTTCATCCATTCCTTGTGCAGTGAACAGAGCTAGGTTGAGGCTACCAATTGGTATATCTGCAACTTATTCTTGTATCTCTCATTATAATCAACCATTTCTGGATTGCTGATGCTTCTGTATGAGTTACGAATTATATTGACATGGAAAATTTATGACTTTTCCTGGATTTAATTTATTTACTACACATTATTAGAATTTAATTGAGCCATCCGCAAGTAACTTTAGTGGTGCTATTATCTATCTGAATATTAGTTTTAATGTTTCAGTGGCTAAGCCTTTGGTTGCAAAGTCGCATGACCTATCTGTGGCCTATGATGAGTTCTCTCTCCAGATGTTAGAACCCCCACTTGTTCTGCAGGAATTTATTAATCATGGTATGTGGACCTTTTGTGCAGTTCTTTACCATATTCCCAACGACTTACTAATAATACATCAAATAAAAAGCTTTTCCAAAAATGTGTAGGAGGTGTACTGTTCAAAGTATACATTGTCGGGGAAGCAATAAAGGTAGTCAGACGTTTCTCCTTCCCTGATATCAGCAAACAAGAACTAGCAAACAATGTTGGTGTTTATCGCTTTCCAAGAGTTTCGTGTGCTGCTGCATCTGCTGATGAAGCAGACTTGGACCCTTGTGTTGCTGGTGAGTTTATCCATTACTAGAATTAAATGAATGTTTTCTTATTGAATCTAAAAAATTTAGCACCATATTTAGAGAATGAAAATACAGTCAAGTATAAAATTCTAACGTAAGTGAACTAGAATCATAACATTACAAACTAATAAAAGTAGGTTACAGAAGCTATGTAGCATTTCATCGCAATATCACCCAGCATGGTTGGCTGGTGGTACGTTGTACGTCTCATGAACCGAAACAAGCAAATTTAGTTTGGTTCTGCATTGAGTTTATCATGGGTCATTCACAATATCTATGATCCTCCTCCATTGGTTTTGCAAAAGATGCTTGCAAAAACTGTGAAGTTGCTTAAGAATCCTCATTTCATGGCCAAGCCAGCAATACTTCGACTATTGATCTGAACTTAATTGGAGAAAAAACAAGGTCTCAGGATTGATTACATTCTGCTGGTGGTATATTTGCCTACCTATATTTTAATACTGCTGGTAAGCAATTTACATCCTCGAGTCATGTTTATAAACCACTGTTACTCGGCTCGTTTTTAGTTGTGTCGTTGGGGCCGAACTTTTTTGAGATTTATTGTTTCTCTTCTGAATCGGCTTGGTGTTTTAATTTGAGTTGTTTGTGTGATTTTTTGGTTTCTGGTTTATCGTTTCATTGTTTGATGCGTAACAGTGGATTTATTTTATTTTATTTTATTTTTCAGCCGCTAAAGTGGTGGGGATTAAAGGAATAACAGTCTTTAGGAGGATCTGACATTTGTATTCTACTGCAAAGCATGACTGAGACTACGTGGGAAGCTGATAAAATGTCTGCCCCTTTTCTATTTTCCCTTTTTCCTTTTCTTTTATTTTCTTGCATTAGTTATTTCTTCTGCCCCTTTCAGTGCTATAGTGTTTTCAAGCTCTTCATGTTTAATTGCATTATTTTAGTGATTACTGTTTCTTTTTATTTTATTCTATGTTTTCAACTTCACGGTCAAGTGATCATCGGGACTCTGATTTTACAGGTGTCTTAACTATTGATTCATGTTTCACGTTGTGACCCTTTCGTTACTTTTATGGAATTTATCTGGTTTATGATATAAGAATTGATTATAGATTGCAACATAGAAAGTAAACATTTCCATCCAAAGGCATTCTTACGAGTTCTTTTTGCCATTTTCTTGTCTTCTTATAATTAGGCATATCTTGCCTTGAGCTCTTGATTTATATGTTCTAGATCTTATTTTTAAAAAATTAGCTTTAAATCTTTTTTTTTTTCAGGACTGTGTTGTCGGATTATTATTTGCGCTGCTTCCAGTGCTGGGTGGTACATCTGGGGTTGTGCAGGGTATAATATCCATGACCAAATGGTAAGTACAATATGTCCGTTCTACTGGTTGAAATCACCATTTTGACAAGATTTAGCATGCTTATAGATAATTCAAAAGAAAGATTTGTAATTCAGTTGAACGAAAGATGAGGATGATAGTATTTGGTATTCAGTCACGCAAAAACTGGTAGATCTCCGATAGTGAATTAATGTTTTCCCTGCTATTGGTTCTGGTCCATCTTTTAAGATGTATAGTTAAGGATAAGATGTTTAAAATGTGAATTATGAAGTTGGCTTTTGTGAAGGAAAATTTGTTACACCGGTCTATACCAGCCTGGTCTTATCTTAGGAGGTCTTCAAAAGTATTGGAAAACCATTTTGAGAGCTCAATGAACTTGGTGGACATGATACATAGGAAATATCAAGAGTACTTGGTCCAAATTTGTGGTTTAAAAAGAAAGTATGAGAAATTTATATGTCTCCAATCTCTCAACAGTTGGGTTGATCCTATTCTGATATTGGAGAAGTCTCAACAGTTTGCAAATAAAAAAAGAAAGGTGTGATCCATATTCATATCAAGTAACCTAGAATATTTATGAGCTAGATCCATTAGTCTCAAGCAAGGGTTCAAGTTTCAGACAAAGTCTAGCAATCTTTGAAGCATGTAAATTGTTATTTTGTTTTTATGTTCTCTACCTTCTACTCCAGTTCTGAGAAGTTAATACTGCAAATTGAACTTTTATGAAGCATCATGTTTTGACCTGTTAAACACCATACTGATTATTCCATCAGCCAGGTTGGTGCTGTTGATTGCTTTCCTGCCTGTCTTATCAGTGTTGTCTAGGACCTGCGTTCCTTGGTTGCTCTTATGATAAGTTTGTCGTCACAGGTAAATAAATTTTCCTTTTAATTCTTAAGTATGAGCTGTATGTTTATTAAATTTCTAAGGACCCAATGGCTGTTTGATGGGTTTTATTATTTCTTCTCACTTATTAAATAAGCATTTTTGTAATAAGACTGATTGATACAAAATTAAGTGATAAGAGACTCTTGTGACTTATTTTTTCTTTTATCTATTCATTATTCAACCACTCTTATTGAATTAAGTAATAAATGGGGCCTGAATTTCACAAGCTTCAAGCTGCTTAAGTTATTATAATTAATTATGGATATGTTTGTCTCTTTTGCAGACTAATGAACTCTACCAATTGGCATCAGTTGCTTTTTGCCTACTTGTGGCTTGGGTTTGTTCTATTTCCTCTTTAGAATATATTTGAACTTTGCACAATTTTGTATATGCATCTATACAGTGTTATTATTTATGTCATTGTTGAGATGATTGTTTTGCTTCTATTTTCTGTTATCACCAATCTGCATATGACTGTACTTGAAATATTCATATATACAAATAGCTCTATCATGTTGTCCTTGGCTTTAAATTGTTATGGATAAGATTGGTTGATTTAAATGGGTCTCTATGTTTGACTAGACTAGCATTAACGCCTCTGCATATTTTCAGTGTAGCGACAAGCTTGGTCTTAGCTTAGAATTGGGTTCAATTTTTGTTTCCTTGTCTGTGTTGGTTTTGTGAGGGGGTATTCAATAGGGTATGTTTGATTTTTGTTCGAATGTGTGTATCTATTCATCCTTGCCGTATCTAACTGTGATAGTAGCTTGAGTGCTCACCACCTTGGTTAACCCATCTCCCTGATATTGACAGATTTTGGGCTATTATATTTCTTTTCTATATATTAATTATCCTTGAGTATACTTTTGAGACATACTCTGTAGGTAGTGAATTTAGTGTACTTTTTAGTTTCACATTTAACTTCAATTTCTTGACGTTCTGGACTTCGTTTTCAGGCTGGATGTTTACATTCACGACTATTTCATGAAGAAAAATCTGAAGACCTCTGCTCAGGCCTTCAAATCTGAGGGAAAAGTCTCTTCCGACCCTGTTGGTTAGATATAGAAAACTGGAATTTAAAGTAGTTGACTTAATCTTACCAGTTCCTTCTGATTAATACTTTTTTTTTCAAATCATATCTCGCGTGTTACAGCTATAGATGCTCCTTGTGGTTTTTTCCTTGAATGGTGGTCAGTGTTCTGGGATATATTCATTGCCAGGACAAGTGAGAAAGCTTCAGATGCTGCTGCATCTTACATTAAGGTTTGCTAAATCTATACGCCGCTCTTACCGACATGCATTTATTTCATTCTTTGTTTGCCTGTGCTTGATGAAATGAGGTGTTTGTTTCCTGATTTGTGAAGAGTAATTAGCTTAATGCTGATTGCTGAGTCACTTACCGTTTGGTGACTGACTATTATTTTTAGCCCATTGGAACCTTACTAGATCCTTACCGTTGTTGGTTTGTTTATTTGAGTTACAAATTACAATCATGTAATCCTATTCCTCTTAGTGCTAGACCTACAACAGCCATATATGTAATTTACTGTTTACGGTCTTTGTTGTAATTCAGGTTGTGATAACAAGTATAGCATTGAACGGAGAACTTCTTCTAATTGGCAGTCATGAGAAAGATAAGGTATGCAAAAATGACCGAGCTAATTAAGGAAATGCTTTGTCCATGGTGATTCTGTCAAGCTATTTTTGTTAGCTGGTCTGCATTTTCATGAATTCACATTCTCATTGAACAATTTTGACTATGATAGGGTGAACCTCCTCAGCAGTTCTGAATTTCAGTTCCCAAAATCCCCGCATATTTCACGGTATGTAGTTGTCTTGGTTCTGGACCTTACTTTCTTCTCGCATGGTAAATTTCTACTAATTCTAACTCTGTTATCTGCGAAGGAACAACAAATTCATTTTCAAATTGATTTTATTTATTTTGGGAAATTTGACTTCCCATATAGCCACATAGGTGCTTTTATCTATACACAAACTTCATTTTGTACACATTTTTTTTTGCAAGCATATATACTGTTTCTTTTTTTTTTTTGCCGATAATTAATTGATGTACGTCTCTGCAGAGGTTGAAAGACTCACAAAACTGAAAGCAGCAAGATTAAAAGAGCTTGTTATGAAGAAGAGAGCTGAATTAGGGTATGTATGCTCAAAGACACATATCCGCTGATCCAAGTACTGATGCTGAGAAAACAAATGCCTTGGTGGATTCTGGTAATTAACTCTCTGCCTCCCTCTCCTCCTTCACTCCCATATGTCTTCTCAAAGGTTGTAACTGTTTTTTTACAGGTTTGGTGGATCCATGTGAACTGTTGGCAAACATTGAAGCCCAAATATTGAAAGCCAAAGAGGAAGCATTTACCTGTAAAGAGATAATGGAAAAGATAGGCAGATGGGTTTCTGTTTGTGATGTGGAAAAGTAGCTTGAAGATTATAATAAAGTAAGCAGGCAATGATGACATCTCATTGGTGTGGTGCACTTTCCATATAATTGCATAGTTTATTATCCTGTTTCATGTTCATTCATAATCCCTGGGATTGTTTCTTTGGAAACAAATTGTTGTAGATAGGAACTCACATACACTTACCTATAATTATTTTTTCTTTTTCCATAGGCAGTTATACATCCCTTGTACGCTGTGCATCGCACTGTATTTAACTAGTTATCTGTCTACTATTATAAGAGGGAGAGCCTAATCTCCCATTTCATTGTGAGCCGTTGGATCCACATTCTAATTGAAATCCTAACCGATGGATCAAAATGGATGAAAGGGTGAGTGGATGCGTGTTTCTTTTCTGGGATCGAGTCTGGTCTGTCTCATTTTTTCCCCCTCCTATGCCCCCGACTTACCCCTTTTTTTTTTGGAAAGCTCCGCCACACTTTGCACAGACAGGAGAAAATTAGGGCACACAAGAAAATCGCGATAAACAGAGAGAGAGAGCAACGACTTGGACGAGGGAGAGGAGGAGGAAGGAGAAGCTGCGAAATGGGAGTTAGGAAGTGAAATCGTAACCCCATTCGATCTCTTCCCAAGGTTTGGGTTTCTTTTCCCGTTCTCTCATCTTTTTGCACTATTTGGGATTTTGGGAAAGAATCCGGTGGGTCGCGGCGGACGCGAGGCTCCGGGGGTAGGAGGATCGGCACACAGCAGCAGCTCGGCACCAGAGGGAACTGGCGGATGCTGGTCGATAGGTTTCGCGCTGCAGTGGTCGCGGCGGCGAGCTGCTGGCAACGGCAGCGGCAGCGGGCAGCACGACGGAGGAGGGAGAAGCAGCACACGCAGCAGCGGGCAGCTCCTTGTCTTCCCCGCTTTCTTTCTCCCTATTCCACCCAACTCCTTCCCAATCTCCATCGCTCACGTGACCATGGAATCGATTCAGGGATTTGATTGTGTAGTACACCGGCACCATTTTCGTTAGTTAAATTCGTGCTTAGGATTTTGATTCAATTGTTATTTGGCGTTATCAACTGATTCTTTTAGTGGTTAATGTCACAGGCCAGGGACTTGGCGCCGCATGCTGGTGGAGGAGCGACCCGGGCTGCGTGTCATAGGTACTTTCTGTTGAATCAAACACGAATTTGAGAACCATTAAATTGAATTTCATTTCTGGAAGATACTTTCTTCATTATCTTAAAAGAATGTACCAACACACAGTTTTAGCATAAATTACCTTCAATGTATTCACAACTGTTCTTTATGGCCTCTTCAAACATGTAGTACTATTTATGTATGGTAAAAGACTTATTAGATTTTTCCAGGTGTGGGTGATTTGCATGTGTGGGTGATTTGCATGTGTCTGCCTCCTTACCTGTCCTATACATATTTCATCCAAGATATTAGCTGGAAAATTGAATTGCTGTATGAAGTAAACAAAGTCTTGTTGAAGAGAGAGAAGCAAAGCCCGTTTAAATTCCAATGCTTCGGATGGTTTGCAGATCATATCATGGCATTATCTCAACTATGCCAGAATTTTGTGACTAATGTAATACGACTATAGTGCACCTCTTTAATTACACTAGATGAGCAAAGTTAATTTCAGAAGTATGACCTTACTTAGTAAATGCCCTCTGACTTCATCTATAGCATACACCCAAACTGTCTTTTGGGTTTTCTGTATTTTATTTTCTCATTTTTCTGTAATATGTTGTGTGCAGGTTTGGAATAAATTTGTTGCGACCTCTTCTGTTTCATTTTTGTGATCATCTTCTCCTCCATATTTATATTTTCAGGTAATTTGCACTCTTGGAAGCATGGTATTCATGAGTATTTTAATAATTCGTGGAATATGGTCAGGGATTTCCCACTTCCGGGAAAACCGTAGTAACAGAACAGATGATGGCGAGCTCTGGTCATGGTCTCACACTCGACCAGCTTTCTAAACAATCTTTAGCTCTGACAAAGCTCTTACCTCTCAGCAAATTGTTCGTATCCATCAGTTGTTCCGTCGAGCAAAATTTCACGATCCCAGTGGTGATGTAAGTTGCAATTTTCATGTATTTTCTTTTCGTTTTATTCCCCAACAGACAACTTTGTTTTTATGTTTTTGTCAATATCCTCAAGTATATGAAAATTGTGACTAATTGTATCAATTTGACCTGAGGTAGTGTCTTAGTCCTGCTGGAGAATACAATCTACGCTTAGGGATTATAAAGGAGCTGCAACCAGATATGGTTGCCACTTACTCTGGAAGGTAGTGTTATTTACTGAACCCCCCGGCCAACACTTTTCCACATTTTACTGTTAATATTTGATTATATATTACCATTTTTTTTATTATATATTCCACATTTTTGAATGTTAATATTATTAATTTTCTAATTCAGTGCTCAAGTTTTTGAAGGCCACCCTTTCTTGGTTGAGGCAGGACTTAGTTTGGGTGGAGAAGATGTTAAACAAGTAAGTTCTGTAGTTTTATGTAGAGTTTTGCTCAAGTAAGTTGGATGGTTTTATTTAAGCATGCCTTTTCATCCGAGTGTGTGTGTTTTTTTTTTTTTCTTTTTCTTTTCTTTTTTTTGTGGATTAAACTACAGGGCCTAAATATTTTCCGGTTTGCTAATCGTATTCCACTGCTGTTCGAGCAAGGCGCCGATGTTGTAACCCGAACAGCTGCAAAGAGAATAAAGTAAGAGATGCGTACCAGTTTTGTGAAGTATATATTGTAACAACTTTTATAGATATCCAATCCTCGGTTACCCTTTACGATAAGAAGCAGTTCGATGAAGTAATAAAACATTTAGTGAGTTGCTACTATACACCAGTTTAGTCATTATTTACCATTACCAGAAATAGTAAGTCCAAAAATTTGCCATCATTTTTCAGTTGGAACAATTACAAGATAAACAAACACAAGACAAGATTAGTGTCTTTGTGAGTATTGTAAGTACCAAAATCCCTTTTAAAGGAACTGGGAAGGAGTACATCGGCGACGACATCAGTGAAATAGCCTCTGCTGTCAAGGTAAGTGATGGATAATTACTCTCCAATATATCAGAATTTAAGGTATCCTAATCAAAATTAATCAAATTATGTCTTCAGACTGCAATTCAGCAATGTTGCGTCCAGCTAAAGTCCAAAATAGTGAAGAGAATACAAGCTCGGGAGCAGCAAGAGAGAAAACGGAGTTTAAACAAGTAAGCATTTCGCTTTCGATTTCCATTGTATGCAATGTAATGTACAAGATGTACACATACCTGTTCCGATCTGCAGGTACATTCCAAATGCCACAATTGCTATTTATGAGGTACTTAAAGAGATGTCACGATCTCATGCCTCCAAGAAACGACGCCTTGAAGACAAAGATGCAGAACTGCTGAAACAAGTTTCGACCAAGTTGGTGACAGAAGAAACATTGCGTGAAAAGCTTGCTCAACATGTGGGACAGGTAAAGCTTTTAAGAGATGCACAGGTTAAACATAGATTCCCATGTAGAAAGGCTTCAAGTTATCATGTCACGATGCGTTGCAGGTGGACTATGAGATGGCATTGGAATATGCAACACAGACGGGTGTGAACGAAGAACCCAGGGAAGAAATATACATTCCACCTCTACAAGTTGACTACAAATTCACTGAGTTTTATAGTACCCTGTGCACATCCATCTCATGCATTTTCTTTTACTCACAATGCCCTGCATATCTTGATTCTTGTGTTTTACAGCATAATTCTTGCATGCCACTTCTAGGTTGGTTCTCTTTTTCCTCCTAAAGTTCAGTCCTTTCCTTTTGCTTCCATTGAGATATTCTGTGTTAGTTGTAGTACTAAGAATTTTTGGTGCTATATCGTATGAAGGATGATACTTAACCACCAAGATTATCAGTATCATCCTTCATACAATGATTTGCTTAATGTTAATTCTAATCTCGTTGTTTTGTTTTTTCGTTTTAGTTTTGAACTTGTCTGATTTTTTATATTGATGTGCGTTTCGAGTTAGAAGTTTGGATTTTGGTATAGGTTAGTTTTGAATTTTGAGTTCGATCACTCTGGTTGTGTAGTTTCTCTACGTGTTTTTGTGTGCGATTTCGTGGAGGGAATCGGTTGGATATTGTTTTGAGGACGGAGCTGACTGAATATAGAAGAAAACTCGGGTCTTTTTTTCCCCGTAAACTATGAGGTGGACACTTTCTATCGTTGATTCGTTGATTAGGAGGAAATTTTCTTGACTTTTGGTTAAATTTGATATTTTAGTTTTGAATTTTACTTATTTTTATTTGGGAAGTGGTGATTATCTCTTTGCACTCAGAATTCTCATGGTTCTGTTTCGTCGAGATTTCTCAGGACAAGAAACTATACCATCTCTTGAAATTGTGTATTCTTGGTTTGTGAAATAGATTGATTACATACATTTATTGTGGCACAATACCGAGATGCAAAACCGTGTAGTGTGTAGTCACAAAACTTCCAGTTCTAAATCACAGGTTGATTCCTGATATAGAAATAATTTTGATATATCGTAATCATGTTCTTGTAAATGCATATTTTGATGGTTATCTTAGCGGTGCTCTTGATAATAAATTGATCCTTTTGTCTTTTTATCAGATTTTTACTGGTGCATTCTATGCTGGAAATTATGAACCTCCAAAAGGTTTTTATTTTGAGGTCGATTCTGACAATTCCCTTCGGGTCCAGGTAAGTCCTGCGAGCACGAATATCTGGATTGTTAATTCTTATGCAGGTCGTGGAAAATACTCAGTATGTCGATTGTAGGATAACACCATGCTTTACGATTACAATGTTAAAGAGCGCCTAAATGATTTTGTTGTTGCTGCCTATTTTCAGGTAACATAATGTTCTCTGTCATTTTGTTCTTAAACAGTTGCTTTAGAGACAGACAGTCTTTGATCGATTTCTTTCCAGGCTAATGTCACGCAATCAAATCATATCATGTGGACCATGGGCACAGATTTCAACTACCAATATGCGGAGAGTTGGTACCTTTAATATGGACAAACTCATCCATTATGTCAATCAAGTAAGTATTTGTCGAATCCACCTTTCATATTTAACCCACTTTTGTAGATTATAGAATAAATTTACTACAAGTGTCTACTCTTTCAACTCGTTCCTGGGAATCAGGAACCCTTTGTGTCGTCTGTATATTGAGTCTTATAACACACTGTGATGGTTTTATATCGAATTTTGATTCTGATAACACGTATGTTGGTTTTACCTGTAGGATAGCCGTGTGAATGCATTGTATTCAACTCCATCTATTTACACAGATGCCAAATACACTTTAAATCAAACCTGGCCTCTCAAGACAGATGACTATTTCCCTTGAGTATCATCTTTCTTTAGTAGAATTAGAAATCACACATTAATAATTAATACTGGAAACTATGTAGTAAAGATAAAATTGTATTCTTCTAATCATCTGAAACACTTACTCCTATAAGATATCTACCTACTTTTATACATGCAGATAGATATAGGTAGATAACTACTGGCATATTATTAAAGTTCTACATGATAATGCCGCTTCTTGTATCAGATATGCAGACAGATTGAATGCTTACTGGAGTGGATATTTTACAAGTAGGCCATCCCTTAAGGGGTATGCCAGAGATATGTCGGGTTACTATTTGGTACATCATCAAACTCTTGACATATTGTTTAATTATTCAGGCCTGGATCTCACGTCTTCAATACTTGATTAGGCAGCAAGGCAACTAGAGTTTTTCAGTGGAAGGAAAAAATCAGGGCCAACAACTGACTCTTTGGCTGATGCTTTGGGCATTGTACAACATCATGATGCAATTACTGGTACTTCAAAGCAGCATGTTGCTAATGATTATGCTAAAAGGCTTTCAATAGGATACAAGGAGGTGAAACTTGTTATTAGTTTTGAAGCAAACAATAGTTGACTTCGTTGGTTTTATTTTGAATTAAGACCGCTTGCATACACCTTCTTGTAGTCTGAGAATGTTGTAGCCGCTTCCCTTGGTCGCATGACACAATCACCGTCCTCTGAAGGATCCAAAAGTTCCATTACAATGTTCCAGCAGGCAAGAACTCAATTCTCTTCATTTTGTTGTCCCTATATGCCTTTTCTATATATGAAATCATTTAAATATTTAATCATTTGATCAGTAGTTTGGTTTCCTTCCTGAATATGCTAACGCATTCATACTGAGTTCCCTATTTTTAGTGTCCTCTTTTGAACATAACCTATTGTCCTGCGTCAGAAGCTGATCTTAGTAAAGGGAATAAATTAGTAAGCACACTATCTTGTAGTTCAATTGTACTACTACATATTACAGGTCCTGTAACTCTAAATATGTTTTGTTTGACTGACTTACTCGCTGTCTGCCGGCAGTGGTTGTCTACAACCCTCTGGGGTGGAAGAGATCATCGGTCGTGAGGACTCCTGTGAGCAGTTTTCTTTAGCTTCTTTTCCCTATTTTGTTAAGTTGGATTCATTTGACTAATGTTCTTTTTCGATCCAGATAATCGATGAAAATGTCATTGTTAAGGATTTCGCTGGGTACATAATACCTTCTCAGTACATTCCTATAGATGAAGCTTCCGCTGCCCTGAGAGATTACTATGCCACAGCATATACAGGCACTATACCTGAAACCGACCCCACTCATTGGCTTGCATTTACAGCAGTGGTTCCACCTTTGGGTTATAGCACTTATGAGGTCTCAACTGGTACACCGGAAGGTACTTAACTTTGCTTCAGTATCCTCAAAACTGATTTAAGTTTTTCTAATCCAGTGTAAAATAATGCTATATACCTTGATATTCTGTCAGCTTCTGCTTTGCTAAAACCAATAAGTTATAGACGAAGTGGCACTATAGAAGTTGGATCTGGAAACTTGAGGCTTGTATACTCCGCGAAAGATGGAAAGCTTATGAAATATGTCAACACTAAAACTTCAGTATGTCATTTCTGAGGTATGTGCAATATTTTAGTGTATAATGAGTTATAGCACATGTCAATTAAACTATGATTAAATAGTTTAGTGTATAATGTGCCCATAGGTGAAATTTGTGACTACACACTACACGGTTTTGCATCTCAATTTATTGCCATTACCGGTGTAACCCATCACCTATGAGTTATAGCACATCTCAAAAGTAAAGGCTATATACCCTTTACTTTTTAATTGATCTTGGTAGCTTTCATGAAAGTTGTACGAGTAATATTTGTTTTGACCAACATGGCTACTCTTTCATATGCAGTCTCTCAGTCCTCCACACGATGTGATTGAAGAGCAGCTGCAGTCCAGACGGAACCCTGCTCTTATGAGGGTGGAGGATATGATGGGACAGATCAAGAAAAGGCTTCCTGGGCGGCCTCAGTTTATCCTTTGTATTCTATCAGAGTGGATGCCTTGTCGATGAAACTTACTTTTCTTGTTTGCTTTGGTAAATTCCAGGGAGATTCTTGTTGATTTCTATGTCAGTTCTGGGAAAAGAAAGCCAGACCAGATTATCATATTCAGGTAAAGCCTCAAGTTGTAAACGAGTTTATCATATTCAGTTTTATACCATTAATCCCCACAGACAAGCAATCGGAGATTAGAGAGACTCAATATACTTGCACATGTTAGTCCTCTCAATTTTATTTCCATAGTCTGATAAAACTAAAATCTTCTTCCTCAACTTGATTCCTTAAGAAATTAAAATTTGAACTAATAATTGTATTGTACCTGGTCCTGTACCTATTGTTAGTGTGCTTGAATTTTTTTACCCTCAATATACTTGCACATTTACTAAAACTTGTTCTTTATTTTGTTTTGATGAAGTTGGAGTTGAGTAAATGCAATAAAAACTACATGTATGAACCTGATCATTTCTATTTTAGTTAATTCATTTGTAATATTGGGATCTCTAAGGTGCCACTCTCTCTAACAAAAATTCCTCTTAAAGTGCCCCTCTCTTTCACTTTCAGGAATTACTATGGAACCATGATAGATCTAAATCTCATGTAGCTCGAGTGATCGAGGGTTTTGAAACACAAACTTTTCATTGTATTTAATTTGAGGAACTACAGTTTTACTGGACCAATTCCAAATTCCATTAGGGCATGCAAGCTTTGATTTTCCTAGATCTAGCAGAGAACAAATTCCTTCTCATATGATTTTTTTATGGTGGCTCTAATCCTTTGTGTTTAAATTGTTAGTTCATCTGCAATCTTATGGATGACATGCTGATTTTTATAGTGTTGATGAAGATCATATTGAATCTTGGAGATTGTGTATATGTAAAGGTAATTTTTGTTGCTGTTAAAATTATTACTTAAGTGCACTCTTGTGTGACCTTAAAATTTAGGACTGATAATTTTCCCTACATTGAAGTATTGATTTTCATTAGCACTATTTGTGCTTGACCATATTGACAAGTGATAAGACACATATGTGCATTAGTAGATTCTGCTTTCTGTAAGAATGATATTGATATAGATGTTTGATTTTTATTTATTTATTTATTTTATTTTATTTTTATTTATTTATTTTTCGGTTCATAGTACTTGATGCAAAGGAAAAAGGTGGAGGCTGAGGAGAGACGCCTTAGGCAGAGAAAAGCAAAGGAGGAGTTCATGAAGATGCTGGAAGTAAGTGTTAAACTCCACTCCTTAGTTTGTATCTTCCAATCCCTTGGTTAACTATCTTTCTACTGCTGCATGGCTACCATTATGCATGTCATGAAGATGGCAAACCTTTTTCTCTTGTATGGGAAAAAAGCTTTGTTCATTGCTCATTCCATGAATCTGAAGCTTGGTTAACTATCTTTCTACAAGCAGTGTTTTTTTTTCTTCAGCTGGGAAACTCATTAATTTTCTTATCCAGGAATCTGAAGAACTCACATCATCTACACGGTGGAGGTTAGTCCGCATGTCTTTCTTTCTTTGGTTTTTGAGCATCAAGTACCTTATATAACACATTCACAGTGAACAGCAAAGCTGTGTCAATGTTTGAGGAAGATAAACGCTTTAAAGCTGTTGATATGGAATCAGATCGTGAGGATCTCTTCAGAAACTACTTGGTGGACCTTCAGAAAAATGTACAAAAGAATCGTATCTGTTTCTTTAGGTCTCTGAGACAATTTTGTGATTTAGAAGCTAGGTTTGATGTTATTGCTCGAGATAAACTTGAGTAAGGCTGGATGCAGATTGTTGGGGTGGTAAATGCCATCAAATTGAATGTGGCTGTTAAAACTGACATGGATCTAAGTCTAAACGATGCCATTTTTATTTAGGTTGGTGTTCTGTACATAAGAAGACATTAGAATCACTTATTTCTTCTCATCTTTCTTCATTTTTGAATTTCTTCAAGACTGGAGTGGACATCTGGAAGGCTGTATGTCTAGCTCTAGCAGATTTAATATACAACTTGTGGAGTACAGATCAGTTATTTTGATGCAGATCTGCTTCAGGACCGACGGTGTCCAAATATTAGCTTAGATTTTTCAGTTGCTCAACTACTTTAGCTTCTGAAGACATTTTGGTTGTCTAATGTTAATACTAATTTTATTGTCAATATATGCAAACTATTGTACACACAGTCACACACTAAGTCTATGACACCAAACTGGAATTTTTGGTACATTGAAGTAATGTTAAGTTGTTAGCTGAGAAGCCTAGAAGGTTTATTTGCAATAAACAAGGAGTTTCTTGGCATGCAAAGCTGACATAGAAATATAAAATTGTACATGAAAGAGATGCATCTGCAAGCAAGTCTAGAATGACATCAAACTCTTAACATCTTTAAGTGTTGATCGAGAAAGGAAACCCTAGATAAGCTTGGTTTTCTGGTTTGAAAAATAATTTTGGTCAGTTATATATCCCCATATGCCATACTATGCTTGAATGCAATTTGAGTTTCTGGAATCCAGTTTTTCTTCCGCTGAAATTAAATTAAGTGAATAACAAGTTCAGACTTCAGATGATTTATGTTGCATTTAAGTAAATTAAGTCATACAAAACTGCAACTTTGTTTAAAGCCTTCATGGTTAATGAATGCTGAGCCTACTGGAATGGCCTGTTCAGATGCTTTATGTTTATACCTCTGCATGCTGATAGAGACATTATTCTATCTTTCTGCTAAATTTTGTTTGCTGCTATTGTGGCAAAAATCTGTTATCATAATCAGGTTAGGAGATGTTAATAGTCTATTACTACAAAAAAATTATCATAATCAGGTTAGCTGGCTATGCATCAGAAATGGAAGCTAAAATTCATCTCCCTACTGATGAATCATTCAAAACAGTCTCATGTGCTTTTTTGTGGAAATAAAAGAGTTTGGCTTTTCTTCGTTTCCTCCCAAAAAAAACCACTGATAATGAATTGTCTTGCAACTATCTAAAAGTTAGTAGCTCTTTCGTGCCAATTACTTTGGAAACAAATTGTTATAAATAGGAACTCCCATACACTTACCTATAATTATTTTTTCCTCCTCCATAGGTAGTTGTATATCCCTTTTACGCTGTGCATTGCACAGGTGTTTGACTAGTATACTATAAGAGGAGCTCCAAGATTCTAATTGTTATCTCGACCGTCCATTCTACCTCAATTTTAATCGTGCCCGTTCATTTCCTAATTCATTTATCGCCGTTGATTACAAATGGGAGGTGAATTGGCCATTGGATCGGAATTCCACATCCGCCTTCTTCCTTACTCATTACGCATCCGCCTTTCAATTGTGCCTTCTCCGCAAGTCGATAGCCCCTCGCGACTGTCCTCCCCCAGAGTAATACTCGCCTGACTGCGCCGGTTCGCCACCCGTGCCCGCCGGACGCCGTCCGCTCTTGTCCTGCTTTTCTTCGTCGTATTTCATCCAATGCTCACTCAAGGTAAAAGCAAGGCAGAATCGAATTAACAGCCAGTGATTGACTTATGAGTGTGCATTCATTATGCGATATCCCGATTTTATTGTTGGGTTTAATTTTCAAGTAGTTGAAAATTTTGAAATTGACAGTGGCTTTGGGGGGACTCATCCTTGAAGACGGCTACACCGTCAACACAGTTCTTGTTGGCGACAAGTCTAGCGTCAAAGTCGTGCCTCACTCCATCCTCCATCAATCGCCGCCGTCCGATCTCTTCGTCCTTCTCGACTCCTTGGCCAGCACTTTCTACACCGTGTTATTGTTCGGTGGTATGTGCCTTCAATTTTCAAAAGTTTGATTTTGATTATTGATCTAGGGTTCGTAAACAGTTTATTACTTCATTATTATTTGGGTGATTTGAACTGTTTATACTAAATTTGTAGCAACATAGGATCTTCCCCCTTTCAGGGATGTAAGTTCATACATCATTTATGATTTTGTATGGGATGGAAGGAACATGATATTTATGTAATGGATGCTTCATGGGGTTTGTATTGTAGATATTAAGATTCAGAAGCTGGCGGGAAATGGTCAGCATAGCTATATTGATGGCGACCTTCATTCAGCAACATTTAAAACAATGAATATGCTTTAATATAAAGCTTTTCTTTTTCTTAGAAAGTGTGATAAGTTTGATATTATAGGTGATTTTGCATCTTGTTATTGAGCATGCAGTGTTTAATCATCGATTGATATTGTATTGGTAGGTGTGACGACAATTGTTGGAGGTTATTCCCAAACATCTGGGAAACAAGATGGACCTGCCCAAAATGCAACATTTTCAGAAGATTTCCTGTTGGCCTTCGTTCCAGAAAGGTGTGCTTTGATGATCACTGACCATGGTAACAGATTGGTCCGTGAAATTAATCTAAAACCAGTTGATTGTTCATTGCATTCGCAATCTGGTAAGTGCTGCAGCTATTTCTTGAAAATAATGTGAATGTTTTTGCTGGTCCCTGTTTTGACTTTTCAAATTTTCAAATGGAATATCATCGCGCGCATTCACATTGTATTTATTGTGTCTGAAAAATAACGCCCATATCACCTTACTACTCTTAAACCAGTTCTGGGAACCACCTCTGTCTGGGTTCTGGCTTTGGTTGTTTCCTGCATACTTGGCATAGTTGTTGGTTTTGTGATGCGCCCATTTGTTCTTCGATATGTAAGCCTACACTATCTGTATCTTTCAATATGCACCATCAACAGCACTCTTTCATCTAACAATATCGTGTAGACAGGAAGGCAGCATCCCTCGCCATCCCAACTTGACATGGACTCATTGCCTAATGAAGCTGGAGAGACAAATAGTGATGTTCTGCTCCGTCATCAAAAGCGCAGTTGTTAACTCCCCGGTGTTTTCCCTTCTTCGCCAGATCATTGGGCTATCCCTTTCTATTTTGTCTTTAATGTTTTGTCCTGCCAAAGCCCAACCTCGTACTACTTATGAAAAACCTATATCCTTATTAGACTTATTATATGCGATTATAGAAATCCGAATTCCGTTTTGCCTCTTAATGTGCACCTGTATAGCCGTTGGCTTGCAAAAATTGAGCTTAGCGGTCTGTGTCTTCTGGTAGATTTATGCACTTTCTCCTTTGCTCATAAAGTGTTTGATAAAATGCTTCTTCCAGTTTCATTTTTTCGGTTTTTCAGTTCGTGCTTCTTAGTAAGTGGTGTTTTGCGCTTTCTCAGGGTTTGATGGTCAAGTGTCCGGATAATTGTCAAGTGTTGTTTTTGAATTTATTCCACTGCTTTCGAGGTAAACCCTGGAAGATCACCGCGCCGCTTTGATTTTCTATGCTGTATCAGGTTCAATGCTTCTATTCAACTTCAATTTCCTCACGAAGTGATTATTTTCCATTGAATATTCAGTTGTTGTGATCCAGCTCTTTTTATCTTGAATGCACATTACCTGTGCGACAAATTTGCTCAGCTCTTTTGAGATAATGTAGTTGCGACAAATTTTGTTAAACTTATGCAATTACAAGTTTCTTTTCTGAGTATTGCATTTTTTTTACCCAGCAGATAGAGATGGTTGAATTTGGGAAAAAGTTGAAGGAAAGGCAAATTCAAGAATGGCAAGGGTATGTTGTGTTCTTCAATATGTATTTTATTCAATTGAGGATCAACTTCTCATTGATGATACAGTATTTGTTGGCATCTGAAGAATAATTGCACCATTCCAAATGTAGGAACATATGTGATCTGATTTGTTAAACCTGTTCACTTATAACAAAAAGAATCATTGTATTTAGCTCAGCACAATAAATGCGCTTTATTTACAACACGGTACATATCCCATTGTCTGTATTCTTTTCATTGTTCTTTTGTGATAATATTTTTATAGTGAAAAAAGAAGTCTTATAATGTGGCTAATGAAAAGTTGAGTAATGATTAATGATGGTGGTCACATAAAGCAAGAAAATCATCATAATGAACTCAAACATGTAGAAATCACCATGTCCCTTGTATTGTCATACTTTCTGTCCCTCAGGTGATTTGAGATACTCTGTTCCTAGGTACTATATCAACTACAAATTGATGAAGAAAAAAGTGAAGCAGTATGCAAGTCAAATTGAAGCAGGGGCACTGGAGCGTAGGCATGTTCTGAAGGACTTCTCAAGAATGCTAGATATTCAGGTACATAAACTACGTTGACTGATGTAATAATGTTCTTGTGGTGCAACCTTACTATGTTCTGCTTTGTAATAAAATGAAACATAACCAAATAAATCTTATGCATTTGTCGTCATGTCAATACAATTTGAGTTCCTTGTTCATGAACTCAAGATACAAGATTTTGTGGAGATACTTGCCCTTTTTAAACTCCTTTTTCATCATGTAAAGTTTATGTTAGTCGTTAAACTGGGATGGTGGTGAATGCTAGGTGTCTGATACATTCCTTTTGTAGATTGGCGCCACAATTTTGAAAATTTTCATCTCCGTTCATTTTAGTATAGGCCATTTTCATATGGGTTTTCATTTTTTTTTTTAATTTTTATTTTTTATTGCATATTTCCCTCTTTTGCGACATGATTTTCATCAGTTGTAGGCTCTTTTGGTCTATACACAGAGTATGCGGAAGAATGCCATTTCCATGTCGCATTTGTGTGCTCCTTGTGCATCTCTGTGTTTTTTCTTGTTAGAGTTCAATGAGTATAGTTTTCACTACGATTTTTCTGACAGTGAAGCTCATCTTGTACCTGCTTGATTGCAGATAGAGAAAATTGTGCTCTTTATGTTGGAACAGCAAGGCATTCTTGCAAGCAGGATTGCCCAGTTGAATGAACAACAAAATGGTCTCCAGGAACAGCCAGACT
Organism: Hygrophila difformis; assembly: GCA_030278955.1. Classification (NCBI taxonomy): domain Eukaryota; kingdom Viridiplantae; phylum Streptophyta; class Magnoliopsida; order Lamiales; family Acanthaceae; genus Hygrophila; species Hygrophila difformis. The sequence continues at coordinate 58,209,398 of JAOANR010000009.1, forward strand.
TCTCAAGAATATCAGAACTAAGTGATGCTTACAGGGAAGTCGGGCAGGATCTCTTACGGCTTCTATTTTTTGTTGAAATGAATGCCATTGGCCTCCGGAAGATCCTCAAGAAATTTGATAAGCGATTTGGGTACAAATTCACTGATTACTATGTAAAAACACGTGCAAATCATCCATATTCGCAGCTTCAGCAAGTATTTAAGCATGTGGTAATATTAAATGGAAAGCAATAATGCTACTTCTGCTCTCTTATTCCTGTCTGATGTTCAATGTTTAGAGTTTAGACTATGTGATATCTAAATTTTTTATATTGAAGATGCTTATTGACAACTTTGTTACTAACTTGTGGCGACTCAGGGCTTAGGAGCAGTGGTTGGAGCTATATCTCGCAATCTAGCTGATCTTCAAATTTGCCAAGGAAGCTACTTATCCATTTACGACCAACCTGCTCTTCCTTTCCAGGTACACTCATTCCATATTCTGCACAGCGTTCATCAAAATTTATGCTTGTTTCACTGTACCGATCTCAATCTTACTTCCTTGAGAAGTACGTTCTTGATTTATCATTGATACTTTTTTGCAGGATCCGGTTGTGGATACACTAAATTCAGGTGTTGACAGATTAACCCACTCGACAAATTTCCTTGAGTTTTTGGGCCAACATGCTCTTATCATGCACGAGGAGTTACCTTCAGCTATTACTCTTGATGAACATGTTGATGATCAGAGATACCATTTCATGTCCCTTCTAAACCTGGCCAACACATTTCTTTATATGGTCAATACGTACATTATCGTTCCCACAGCTGATGATTACTCTTTGAGTCTTGGGGCAGCAGCAACAGTCTGTGGTATCGTGATTGGGACCATGGCAGTGGCACAAGTATTTTCTTCTGTCTATTTCTGCGCCTGGTCCAACAAATCATACTTCAAACCCTTGATATTCAGCAGCATCATGCTCTTCATTGGAAATCTTATGTATGCCATGGCTTATGATTTAAAGTCAATAACAATACTTTTGATGGGACGACTGCTTTGCGGGTAGGAACTTTTGACCTGATCAAAATTTGTCATTTGCTAGCATTGGCACGTATACAATCTCGATATACTGCCTGCTTTGATGTATCATCTTGCCTTGATATAACTGAGTGTGTGTTGTATAAACCTATTAATTTGACATTTCCCCCACTTTTTGTGAACTTTTAGGTTTGGTTCAGCCCCGAGCAGTCAACAGATGCTACATCAGCGACTGTGTGCCTCTCAAAATCCGTCTGCAGGCTTCAGCAGGTTTTGTTAGTGCAAGCGCTTTGGGAATGGCTTGTGGCCCTGCACTTGCCGGCGTACTTCAAACGAAATTTAAACTCTTTAATTTGACATTCAATCAGAACACTTTGCCGGGTTGGGTAATGGCTATTGCATGGTTGTTCTATTTGGTATGGTGTTGGATCTCATTTCAAGAACCTGCTCGTGAGGCTGAACCTATCATTGCTGCACAGGAATCTACTCCTGTATAGGTGTGTTGTTTCTTTAGTTTCTTCTTCTGTTACTTTGCATTATTTCTGGATTTTGTTTCTTAAATTATATTTTGTTGAGTGGATTTGTTATCTTAGCTAATGAGGTTTTGGTCAGTGCTCACTAACTTGTTGGGTTGAAACTATTTAATTCTTGTTCTGTGATTAGATATAAGGAATATGGATTCTGTCCTATTATGGTATCTAACAATTTTTTCTTTGATTTTATTTCGAATTTCCAATTTGGTGGTTTGGGGTTATGGACAAGGACACCTGTCTCCAAGATGCCACTTCTGTCCACGTATGTTTCTCTCTTTCCGCACCTCTTGGTTTGATTTACAGGCGTCCATATCGGCCGACCCTTTCTGATTTGTCAACTCCTGAACCATCTCCTGTCCAGTTTAGAGCGCTACTACTAGCAATTTCGCCTCCACCGCCACTTTCACATATTAGGTTTTATACTTTTTAAGGGGTAGGTAATTCATCTTCTTGGATGTACATGCTCTTTTTTTTCCCTGGAATGTCCTCCAAAGAAAGTTTGCATAGTGGCGATATATATATATATATATATATATATATGTGTGGGTGTGTTTTACTGTTATTCTACAATCTAATAACCATAACCGTTTTCTAGGTAAGAGTTTGCTTTTCTCAAACCTGGACACTGTAACAACATTGCTTCAAGACTTGGAGACTGAACTGGCTGACTTACAAGATGCAGCCAAAGAAACAAGTACAATAAAGCAAAATTCGTGGGAAACTTTTGGAAAATTTTTGTCAGTGTCGTCTAAAGGTTGACATTATGTTAGTGTTTGATGATCTTATGGTTCACAAGAAAACAACACTCTCTTCCCAATATCAGATGACATGCAAGATCAATGTACCTCAAGGAATCAAATTTTGCTCCACATTTTCTATAATACCAATATGCATTTGGATTTGAAAATGGGTTCGGTTCTTTTTGGATACTTTTGATCTGAAAATCTCCAAGGGGGATTTGGGCTTCTTTATGGCACTTCATACTTTTCTTGTTTTTTTTCATTGGTCTTCTCATTCTAGGCCTCCTTAAAGGTCTGCATTATTTTCCTTTCATGATTATCTTCTATATTTTGTTCTTCATTGAATGTGTTCTGTTATTGATGATGTCCATTCTCAGTCGTTGATTCAGTCAGTAGAGTTTATGCTTGATATAGTCAAGGGTGAAATTCCTTGAAAAGAGTGTATGGTGGCAATATCTGAGTTGTTTACATTTTTATACTATATGAGATTTTGGTTATGATCAATTACATGTTTTTTCAGGTTTTCTGATTGATTTAATTTTTTTTCCCACCTTGGTTGAAATATTATAAGATAATTTCTAATATATAGGTTGGTAATGTTTAAGGGGAAAGTTCTTGCGGCAATACTTGCTTAAAACTCAGTCAACCTGCACTCTTTCAATGATCTTCATGTGATAAGTAGAAATTAGGTTTAGAACAATTTTAGTTGTTACAAAAAAAAAAACATGTTGGGATTAACTTCTTTAAATAGTTGATGATTTTGATAAAATTTTGTCTCTTGTTTCAGGTATCATAGTATTCCCCATTATATTTCTCATAATGACAGCAGGAATCTCAGGCATAATTCTTTGTCTTTGGTCTGTTCATTGTTACTATAGTTATTCTTGCATTTTGAGGTGTGCACTTGAAACTTGTGTTCTACACTCGGTTATTCCAAAATAAGCTGCCATCTGTGAACTGATGCAATTTTTGTATCTTTCTATGTCAGCACAAAACAGTTTGGTCCATCTTTGAAGCTCACACTTTGCATTGGTGTTGTTCCTATCATATTAATATGTTGGCCACCAATTGGAATTGCCTCAGGAATGTTAGGTGGGGCTTCTTATGGTCTGCTTGCACCAATGTTTTCAACCTTCAAGGCAATTGAGAAAGGGAAAACCAGCAAACTATACCATTGTATATGTGTATGTAGATTGTCTACAAATTTCAAATTTCAATGCCTTTGATTTGCTCAATCTGCTTCATTATGTTTGCAGGATGGAATTTGGAGCTCTGTGAAAGGGAATTTTACTGTTGTTAGGGATTTTTTGGATGTTTGTTACCATTCTTATTTCTCACTCATGGGTGATCTCCGGAAACAAGGGCCTCAAGAAGGAAAATATTATGAAATTACGTATGCTTCTCTTTAAACCATTATTTTATACTTTATTCAATGGTATCCTGGTTTATATTATTCTCATGATTTTCATATCATCTTTTAAATATCCCTTTGTGAATAAGACAGATGCTCAATATGGTATAAAATATTGCAATTACTCTTATCTTGTAAGATGCCTTCTCAGCTGGCCTTTATGGTATGTTTGCTCATTACTTGGAAAGTTAATTCATCAGGGGAAACTGCTACCACTAGGCTCATATTAATTTGATACCTGTTTTGTTGTTAGTCCTTGCAACTCCCCATTAGCCTTTAACTTAACACAATTATTGATTTGTGCTTATTTGGTTCTGTTTAAATCTTTATTACAGATGCAGTAGTTTGCTACTAGGAATTAGATCTAATTCCTCTAACGCCTATCTCTGTAACATAATTTATTTATCGTTTCTGTTTAACTAGAACGTTCTATGTCCAATGATATGCTGGATATAACATAAATATATCTTTTTATTGCTTACAGACATAGATTAGTCTGTCCTTAGTCTTCACAATTTATGGCAAAACTGATTGTTATTCTTCTTCTTTTAGTATTATTATGCTTGTAAGATTGTCCATAAATGCTGAGTTACCACTCTTCACCCCTGGGTCTTGAAAACAACATATACATTGGTTATTGTATTAAGTATTGTGCAGCTGAACTCTTACATAATGTCACTTGATTGTGTGAAATAGTGAACTAGAGAAATAGTTCACTGAATTGGCACAAATTTGATATTAATGTAAATACATATATAGTAATTAGATGCTGAAAGCATAGTCCTCATCTTACCTTAACTTAGTGCTGTAAAACAAACGAACAGCTCGCGAACAAAGCTCGGTTCGGCTCGTGTTCGTTCGTTAACTGTTCGTTTGTGAAGCTTAACGAACCGAGCTCGAACACAAACATGAGCTCGTTTGCTTAACGAACGAACACGAGCTTTGTTCGCGAACAGTTCGAAAGTGTTCGGTTATGTTTGTTAAGGGGTTATTTTTGTAATTGCATATTATTATTTTTATTATCTATTAATTTTAATAAAATTCTAGACCTAGCCTCCATTCCAAATCAGCCGTCCATCCATTCCATTCAAAATATGAAATTTCATCCGCAGCCTCATCTCCTCCACTCCATTCCGAATCTGCCGTCCCCTTCCTTCCCCCACCGCCGCCGACCATCAATTGCTCTCATCCGCCAGCCGCCGTCCCTCTGCGGCTCTACCAAATCTCGGCTCCATCCGAAGTCATCTCAGTTCCGCCACTGAAATGGGATACCTGAATTATTCTATGATTTCTTTTTTGGATCTCTATCAAGATTTCCTTTTGGGTTTGATTTTCTGGTTTCAATGAGGGATATTTTGCAATTTGAGTTTTATTTTTGGGTTTACTTTTATCTTGAATGGAAATCATGCAGTTTGGCGTTGCAATGCGAGCTTCTTTTGATTGAACTGCTGAATATCCAGTGGGATTTGATGAGCGAGAAGCCCTCGTTTTGTGGATTTTAACATAGCTTAAGTGGATATGTGAGAGGTAAAACCCCAACTCCCATTTGTTTTTTGTATTTATTGTTCCCTTTCAGTTTCTTCTTTTTATGTGTATCAAGGCAGTGTTTTGTGTAGTATTATTAGCATGGTTTATATGCTTTGGCTTTGTTAATTTTCTTGTTGTTGTTGTTTTTTTTTAATTCATTTTTATATTCATTTTCTTGTTTAGTGGTTTGTATTTTTGCTTTGTGTTAATTGGATGAGAATTTTGAATGAATGAGGGTTCCATTAAAATATCCATTATCTTTGGTTCAGGAAATTTGAATGATGTTTGGTTTCATTCTTATTGCAGTGAGCATTGAATGCTCAACGGTGGACTAGGATGAAAAGTTATTTTGTGAGGATGTTTGATGGCTTGAATTTGTAACTAGCTTTTATTGGTATATGTTTCAGCTGTGAGCTTTGTCAAATTACACTGCCTTTGACTGATGGTAATGTTTATTGCATACAAAACTTACCTGACTTTACTCTACATGTAGTACTTATTTAGTTTATAATTTTGCTTGATCCAAACTTTCAAAGAAGATACCTATCTAGCTAATGTGGTTGTCATAGTCTGATGAATTTGTTAAGTTAGTGTAGTGAGAATGTGACATGTAAATTCAATCCATTGGAGGGATTTTTAGCCTTCTGTATAATACTAACAATTATAGCAATGTTTTTGGGTAATAGAAATGCAGCTAATACTGTAATTCTGTAATGTTATGATTGCAGATAAGAAGATAAGGAAATGAATAGGGAGGACTTAGGACATATCATGACGGTCTGGGTGAATAAAAAATTCATCCAATTATATTGCAAATGTTAACCTCTGCTGTCTACTACCATTTGCCTCTGCCCCTTCTTTTTCTTGAAAGTGGTTAGCTTCCTTTTCAAAAAAGTGCAACTAGATACATTTCCAAAAGAATTTGTATATAATTGTATATAATTGTAGATGATTTTGCTAAACAATTATAATTTTAAAATCTCCTTTCGTTTGTAGAGGCGGATAGTAGTTGATGAAGAAGGTGAAGTGAGGCAATTAGATGGTGAATAATGAAGATGTTTGCATGTGGATGTTGTTGTGGCAATTATTATGAAATAATTGGTGATGATATTCTATGTCTTCTTCATTGTTTTATTTATTTATTTATTTTTTTGTGAGAATGTCTTGTCCATTGTTGATGTTTATTTGATCTTCATAAGATGAGATTATGTGGACTTATTTATCTTAATTAGATGGTGAGTTTTTATGAATGAAAGAAAAATCATAATTTCAAGTAAACTTTAAATTGAGCCGAACGAGCTCAAACGAGCTGAGTTCGAGCTAAACGAGCCGAGCCGAACACGAGCTCGAGCTCACGAATTTTTTCATGAGCCGAGCTCGAACACAATTTCTGGCTCGAACTCCTTAACGAACGAACACGAACAGGGCTCGAACGCTTAACGAGCCGAGCTCAAACAGCCCCAGCTCGGCTCGGTTCGGCTCGTTTACAGCTCTACCTTAACTATGATTTTTGGCCTAATAACACATCAGTTGACCAAATTTCTTCTTTGTTTTGTAGATTGTTGTGTATTCCGTTAGCTCTAGACAACGCAGGACCAACCAGTAAAATTACCTGAATGATACATCAAGCTCATAGTGAGGACTATCGACTTATAAGCGCAAAGACTAAGAAAGAATGACAAAGCCAGTAAGCCGGCAAAGAGGTAAAGGACCCTCAGGATCAGCCCATCTGTTAACTTAATAATGAGCAAGAAGAAACTACTGGACCTGATGCATCTGACGGGCTCAAGAGGATGGTGCCTGCTAAGAAAAAGAAATTCAACAGATACTTGGATGGCGCTGCAGGAGCTTGCTGTTTTGAAGGTTTACCGTGAGTTGAAGCCCGTTGATATTTTTCTAGAGTAGAATATGGTGCTAATGTAAGTCATCTTGGTATCACAGAATTTTTGGGCGAAGAATTGAGCAACTTTCATGCCTAGAATTCTTGCAACTTTGGGCAACATGGCTCCAAGTAAATACTTAATTTTTGTGCTTGTTCTCTAAAATTTGTTTACCCAGGAGTGAAGCTTTTGAGTCTTGTCGTTCGTCTTATACTTATAAGTATTGCAGGAAAATCGATTAGAAGGTATAGTTTCCACAGGATTGATGTGTACAGCTATGGGATTTTGCTCTTGGAGGCCTTCACAAGAAGACAACCCTCGGATGTGTACAGCTACGGAGCCAAGTGGTTTGCAGGGAAGTGGCAATTAGTTCTAAATAATTGTAGGTGAGCGCACATGAGATATTGGATGTGTACAAACTCTTTTTCTTTTCTTTTGCTTTTACTTGCCACTAGATTATATGTATAAGTCAAATTTTATGTCATCCCGCTCTTTACTTTTTGGTTGAATTTCACAGTCCAGAGGTTCGACTAGAGATGGTACCGGAGTGCATGATAGTATTGTGAACCAGCTACTCACCAATGTATTATACTCTCTCCCTACATTATACTCTCTCACTTCACCATCTAGATTCAAATTGTTCACTTTAGATTATGAGTTTATCTGCAAAATATTCATTGTTATTGTCATATTGTGTACAGATTGTTAGAGGATTATTGCTATATTGTTCAATTTAGATAAATAGAGCGAAGAAATACATGCTACCAAGTTCATCGAATACAACACCTCATTCAGTGAGGAGGAGAAGAAGCAGTCAAAAGCCCTTAAGATCTCCTGCAACTTGAACAATGCAGCCTGCAAGTTGAAATTGAAGGACTACAAGCAGGCGGAAAAGCTTTGCACCAAGGTTTGATTATAAATAAATGTTGGATCATTCATTGCTACTAGCTTGAGCAACACATATTTGTATATCCTGAATGTTGCTTAACTCTAAATTTCACGATCAAAAGCCTTACTACATAAATCCTATTCGCAGGCTTAGATAAATAGAATGAAAAAATGAAACAAAAGTTGAGTATAAAGCCAAAGATCCCTTTATTTTTATTTGCATTAATCTAAATTTAGTTCTCAATTTTCAGTATAATGCATTTCACATTTCCACAAGTTCTGATGTACGTATATATTTTATTGATGAGTGCACAACAGAAAATAGTTGATGAAGCAAACATCCACAAATTTCAGATACAAATTACACACTGAATGTTTTATAAACCATTTACATTAAGCAATTAGAAATATGAATAGTATATCAAGTGATATACCCAACTCAGGCAAAAACAAGATGGAAGTTGAAAAATGAAATAAACTTCAAACTGTAATTTAATGCTTTCTTTCCCCTAAATCTGTGAGCTTACTTAGGGAATGACGACTTTATTTGGTGAAGATTTGATGTGAGTATCAGCTTCGTATGTTCCCTCCTTGCTATTTCTTTCTGAAAGTATAAGGTTTCCTGTAGCATAAATTTATCCTTAGAATATCATCACTTAGCATAAAAAACTCATCCTTGGTGGAAAATTTTAGTTAGTTATGCTTTTTTTTTTATCTATATTGTGAAAATAAATAATGAAAATAGGATTGAAGATGAACATTCTCCTCAATTTCATGAACCTTTGTTTGTTTAGGACTTTAGGTTCAGAGCTGGCTTTGTCTTTTAAAATTATAGTACAATCAAATGCTAATTTTCACAGCTTGTTTCAGGCAGTAGTTTTGGCAATAGAACTCTATACAAGGTAAATGGTAATTACCAAGTCCATTGAAATCAAGAAAGATGAAGGCATGTTTTGTGACCTCAATAGTTTTGCTCCATTTAGGGAGTGCTGCACAGGGATGATGATATAAAAGGTTAATGTTAAGGTAGCTACCTCTTCTTTTGATTTCTCAAATTCCATGTTCAAGTGAATATGATCTACCCCATGAATATCTTCAGTTTCTTTTGTAACGGTACACACATCAACTGCCTCTTCCTGCTCTCTGAGCTCTTGCACAACTTTCTCATCAAACTTTTCAAAATCATGCATATATGCTTAGGAATATCGTAGAATAATTATATTGATATGTAATTATTTGGGATTGATTTAGCTCATAGATCTAATTTTAAGTGGATATTTTATATTGTTTAGCCTTGGCTTCCTCAGCCCTGCATACTTGCCTTATAATAAATTAAGTATAACTAAACTTCGTAGAACATAATAAGTATCATATAAGGAAATCATGTGCGTTCACCTACAATTATTTCTTCTTTCTCCATGGGCAGTTGTACATCCCAAATACGCTGTGCATCGCACAGCTAACATAGCTAGTATATATATATATATATATATATATTTAATCGGGTAATCGGGTAGGGTAATCGGGTAATATATGAAATCCGTACCCTACCCGCACCCGATATGATTTATTTCGGTTTCGGGTAATACCCTACCCGTTACCCGATTATCTCTATCCTACCCTACCCGATACTCGATTACCCGACCCTACGGGTAAAGTTGACATCCCTATCAATATTAGCATATCGTTGCTTACTAAGGACGATGGAAACTCATTGTAGCTCATGCCAGTGAGGATATAGTTGGGTTAATTAGACAGAATAATTGTGTGACGAGGCACATAATTGATTATAGGGTCAATCATTAGAACGTGAGATTGTTATTTGAGGTGTTGGATGCTTGCCTCGTATAAGGAGGCTGGGTGGTTGTTCTACATGTCATGATTGGTTCGACATAGAACTGACATAGCATATAAGGCAAGGCCTGCCAAGTATGTGGAGACATTATATTAACTTGATAACGTTTCAATAAGTGATGTAAATTCTTGCACTGTGGGTGTTTCTCCACGACTCTCTGGTTAAGAGTCAATCTCGTTTCCCGTGTTATGGGAATTATTCTTTTTACAAATTGTGGTGCAGCTACCTCTGTTTGACTTTAGAGTCTGATGTTCATTGAGATTCAAAATTCCATTCGTGAGCATGGAGTAGGACTTTGGCGCCCTACCACATGCTAGTCTCTGATGTTGGGCGGTATATATATATATATATATATATATATATATATATATATCTTATGTGGCAAGATGTTGTGTTGTGCATCGAGGGCCGTGTGTTCAAGGCAGACCTGACGGTCTTTGGTTTAGCTAATTTTGTTGTGATATTGAGGATATATTGGCTGACTTGCCATCATGTTTTGACCATTTAGGGTGATCACCCTAAATGCATCGGATGAGAATGTATTCTATGACCCAGTTTGATTTCACATGCTAGTAGTGCGTTTCTGTTTTTGTTCTGTGTGATTTGATACGCAGGGGGTAGTTCATTGTCCCTGTGGTAAATTAGGGATATTCGAGCAGTGGTTCTATCTACTTCGAGTGTCCCGGTTATACTTGAGTTTGAAGATGTCTTTCCGACGAAATTCCCGGTCTCCCACTTGCTTGGGAGATTGACTTTACTAGTGAGTTGATGCCCGATGCAACTCCTGTTTCTAAGGCTCTTTACAGAATGACTCTTGCTAAGTTAAATGAGTTGAATGGCCTGTTGAATGTAAGGGGTGTATTCATCCGAGCAACTCGCATTGAGAAGCTCTACTGCTGTTTGTTAAGAAGATTAATGGTTTGATGAGGACGTGTATTAACTTTAGAGGGTTGAACTAGATCACAGTAAAGAGCAAGTACTCTTTACCTCGGATTGAGGATTGGTTTGATCAGTTGAGAGGATTCAGCGTGTTCAATAAGATTAATTTGAGGTCAGGCTACTATCAGATGAGGGTGGCAGAGGCGGATAAATCTGTGACAGCCTTCAGGACTCGTTACGGACACTTTGAATTCATGATCAGGCCTTCTGGTTTGACTATTGCACCAATGATCTTCATAAATCTTATGCCTAAGGTATTGCGTCCCTTGTTAGATGTATGTGTCGTTCTGTTCATAGATGATATCGCGGTTTACTCACCGACTCATGAGTCACATGTGGGCCGCTTGAGAACAGAGTCTACATCGTGTATTCCTTAAACGCGAATTAAGGAGAATTGAGAATGCGAACTACCACATGAGTCCACGGCTTGAGGCATGAACATGCCTGATGTGTTCCACACGGCGCGCGCCAAGGAAGAGTTCTAGTATATATATAATGGGGGGAATTGGTATATGGTTCAAACAAAACCATGCAACATGATGACGAGAGTCAAGAATTTGAGTAGTAGTCAAACGCAATCAATTGCATGAAGGATAAAGTATTTCAACATTACACGGTCCATATGGTAAAAGAACTATGGTCCCAACATGGAGTTCATTATACAATGTCAGGGACCAAATGAAGCAGGTGGAAAAAGTACTCCGAGTTGGATCTCACTCCAACTGAGTGAAGTTCATGTTCTGGTGTGTGCCCTTACATCATTCGAGGACGAATGATCCTAAGGGGAAGAGAATGTAATATCCTGATTAATTAACTCACACTTAATTTATGAATTGTGATTAATTAATTGAATAATATGAGCTCATATTGCTCATAAATATATGGGTAAAATTATTTGAAGCCCAACTAACAATTATACGAGATGGAATGAGAATCCAACAAAGAAATCAAGTGGTTGGATTGAATGGCCCAACTACACTTTATCTACTTAATGGAGAAGAAGCCCAAGGCCAAGCCCATAACTTACACCGACAAGAATTAGAATTGGGGGATGAATCGGGATTTCTTCCCTTCTTCATTTCCACACCGAGCTTGAGAAATAGAATTGGGGCTTTTCTTGGAGAGGGCACGACGACATAGGGAGGAGCAGTGGCGGAGATGGGCGGCGATTGGGAGGAGAAATTGAAGCCCAAGAAGGTATGGCGTATCTCTTCTTCCTTCTCTTCTTCTTTTTCAATTTGGGACTGGTTGGAGGCAAACCAGGATTCATTATTGGAGACTCCGGTGGGTTCGTTGGAGATGGGAAGAGGAAGGAGTGGTGGCGGTGTTGATGGGGGGATGGAGCTCACCGCCGGCGAGCTATTGCCACTGGAGTGGCAGCGCACTGTTGCGCGCTAAAATGATGGTCGCGATGGTCACTGCTGTGGCTGTCGCCGGCGATGCCGGCAACCTGGGTGCGGCGGTGGAGGCCTGGTTGTGGCGCCGTGGTGATAGGTTTGTGGTGGTGGTGGTGTCCATGGTGGCTGTTGTAAGAAATGAACGGCTACAGTAAAACAGAAGAACGTCGAGTCGAGGTGGAACTCTTCCCGCAAGACGTTTATGCCCCGGTAGTGCTCCGGCAACGGCAAAACGTCCCCAAAGGTAAAACGACGAGTGCCTCGACGAAGCAGCACCGCAAACGTCGACGACCGGCGAACAGAACAAAGAGATGAAGGAGTCGGGGAGGAGAGTGTATGCAGAAGATGATGCAGAGAAGATGTGTCCTTCCTAAGCCCGACGCTGCTGCCATTTATAGGCGTTGGACGAGACGAAACCGCCGATGAGTATTGATGGGGCGGTTTCAACTAGAATTCAAATGGTTTTCAACAAATAAACTTTGTCTAAAAAATTAGATAGGCCCAAAGCCCACCCAAAGCCCAATTACCAAGATCCAAGATCCAAGATCCAAGTCCAAGTCCAAGTCCACGGGCACGGGCGCGGGCTACGGCGCGGCGCGGCTCGGCTCGGCTCGGGACGGGACGGGACAGGACGGGCGCGCGCGTGTGGGCTTCCCCCGCACTTGACCAACCTGCATTAGTTTAATTGATTCTAACACGCAGAACAATATAAACTAATTCAACTCCCACTATTTAAGCAATGTGGGACGCGCCACCTTTAACCACTTTTTAACAACCATTCAAACAAACGCTAGCCGCACTCAATGACCCACTTCGACCACTTATTTCTCACTCACCCGACAATGGTTTTGAGAAAATAAATACACTACGACAATCTACGCGAAATGTAGAATTCATATACGCTATTTAATTAACCAAATTAAATATCGTCATTACGCAAAAAGGAGCTCAAAACCCCCTTTTTCCAACAATCCCCCACATGAGTGGAAATAACAGCAGTAGTGAATGCAATGCAAATGCAAATGCCCCGACTCCTTCTTTAAAGAAAGGTTACTGCACGGGTCTAAGTAGTTTTTGGCTTTGAACTTAAACCATATCAATATTATCGAGTATACAGGCGGAGTAGTGATTTTACTCTTGAACTATCCCCCACATCGTATACTAGACCAATAATAAAGAATCAGTAACTTTTCAGGCTCTTTGCCCGTTCTCACGTTTGGTTCCATTCCAGGCCATAGAAACCCCCCTTTGGATTCATAAGTCTTTACTGAAGCGGCCACACTTCTACTTATATAGGTGATTCGATCAAGTATCCTGTCATACTTATATGAACACACAGTTCCAGAATCATTGAGTCATTAAACTCAACCTCTACCACAGACAGGCATCAAACACTTCATCATTGCTTCTGAGGGAAAGGATGAAGATTATTCTTCAAAAGTGTTTTCACATTTGAAATCATACATCTTAGTTGTCCCTTTGAACCAAGTTTGTGGGATCTCCACGCATCATGGTTGGGTTACCAATGTAATCATTCTTTAGGTGTGGGTTTTAACCCCATTCCCTCTCGCAATTTGCAAAATTAATCTCTGTTGACAGCTTTTGTTAACGGATCCGCTAGGTTATCTCCAGACTTCACATAAGTTAGAGAAATCACCCCACTAGAAATCAATTGCTTAACGGTATGATGTCGACGACGGATATGTCTCGACTTACCATTATACATCTCATTTTGTGCCCTGCCAATAGCTGCTTGACTATCACAGTGTATCATTACTGTTGGCACAGGTTTCTTCCAACATGGAATTTCCTCGAGGAAATTTCGAAGCCATTCGGCTTCTTCACCAGCTTTATCTAAAGTTATAAATTCAGATTCCATGGTGGATCGGGCTATACACGTTTGTTTTTGTGACTTCCAAGACACAACCCCTCCCGCAATCATGAATACATAACCACTTGTGGATAATGAATCACTTTTCTCTGATATCCAATCGGCATCAGAGTACCCTTCAAGAACAAGAGGATATCTCGTGTAATGTAACCCCAACTCTTGAGTATATTTCAGATATCTCAAGACTCTCATAATAGCCTTCCAATGCTCACGACTTGGATTGCTAGTATATCTACTCAGTTTGTTAACTGAATATGCAAGATCCGGGCGAGTACAATTAGTCAAGTACATTAGACTACCAATGATTCTTGCATACTCTTCTTGAGCAACAGGTTCATCTCTGTTCACTCTCAACTTATCACTGGGATCCATAGGCGTCTTTGCCGGACGACTATCATAAGCGTTGAATTTCCTCAACACTTTCTCAATGTAGTGAGACTGAGAAAGAACGATCCCTTCGGGATACCTTATGATTTTTATCCCTAATATGACATCGGCTACACCCATGTCTTTCATGTCAAAATTCCTTTTTAACATGTTCTTAGTCTGATTAATCATATTCAAGTCACTGCCCATGATCAACATGTCATCTACATACAAGCAAACTATAACAAATTTGTCTGTTGTTCCCTTGTAGTAAACGCATTTATCACATTCATTATACTTGAACCCGTTTGACAACATCACATTATCAAACTTCAAGTGCCACTGCTTAGGCGCTTGCTTCAGACCATACAGAGATTTAACCAGTTTGCAGACTTTATGCTCTTGTCCTTGAACAACAAAGCCTTCTGGTTGATTCATATAAATCTCTTCATCTAGATCACCATTTAAGAACGCAGTCTTAACATCCATTTGATGTATCTCAAGATTGTAAAGTGCAGCAATCGAGAGAAACACTCGAATGGAGGTGATTCTGGACACCGGAGAATAAGTATCAAAATAATTATCTCCTTCCTTCTGTCTAAAGCCCTGAACTACAAGGCGAGCCTTGTATTTATCAATCGATCCATCGGCTTTATACTTTCTTTTAAGGACCCAACGGCATCCTAAGGGTTTACAACCTTTCGGTAGATCAGTAAGCACCCAAGTGCGATTCTGCATAATGGAGTCTAACTCACTATTCATGGCTTCTTGCCATAATGCAGCATCTGGTCGAGCCAGAGCTTCACTCACAGTTCTTGGCTCGTTATCTAACATAAAAGTGACGAAATCTGGACCAAAAGTTTTAGCCACTTTGGTCCTATGGCTACGACGAAGTTCAACTGGTTCAGGAGAAATACTTCCCTTGTCAGTTTGTTTCGGCTGATCAGAGCTCGTAGCTTCATCAAACGTTCTTTTATTTGAACATTCCACTTTATCCTTGTAAGGATATATGTCTTCAAAAAACACGGCGTTTCTTGATTCAAATATCGCTCCTTCACTCATACCAGATATTTCTGATTTATGTACCAGGAAACGATACGCGCTACTGTTAAGGGCATACCCTATAAAGATACAATCAACTGTTTTGGGGCCGATTGTAACTTGTTTAGGAGGTGGCACCTCAACTTTAGCCAAGCACCCCCACACTTTGAGGTATTTGAAAGAAGGTTTTCTACCTTTCTGTAACTCGTAAGGCGTTACTTCCTTACCTTTGTGAGGTATTTTATTTAAAATATAATTAGCTGTTAAAACAGCTTCCCCCCCACAAGTTCTGGGGTAACCCTGAACTGATCAATAAGGCATTCATCATATCCTTAGCGTATGGTTCTTACGTTCCGCAAAACCATTGGACTGCGGTGAATATGGAGCTGTAGTTTGATGAATTATTCCGGACTCGGCACACAATTCAGCAAATGGAGCAACGTATTCTCCTCCTCGATCCTCCGAATAGCCTTAATACGACTATTAAATTGAGTTTCAGCCTCAAGCTTGAAGTTTTTAAAGGCTTCAATAGCTTCATCTTTGCTTCTCAACAGATAAAGATAGCAATAACGAGTGCTATCATCAATAAAAGTAATAAAATACTTTTTACCACCCCGAGTTTGCAAAGATCTAAAATCACATACATCAGTATGAATTAAATCCAGGGGTTTAGTATTTCTTTCAACACTTGGAAATGGAAGTTTTGTCATTTTCGCTTCAACACAAATTTCACATTTGTTTTTATCGTTGAATTCCATTTCTTTAAGTAAATTTAAATTTACCAATCTCTTTATAGCATTTTTATTTGCATGTCCAAGTCTACAATGCCATAAATTAAAACACTCAAGCAAGTAAGAAGAACCTTCAATTTTATTACTAGAAGCTTGCTCAACAACTTGGCGTTTAGCCAATACATTAAACTTGAAAAGACCATTGGTGAGATAGCCTCTACCAAGGAATTTTCCAAACTTAGTCATGATAAACTTATCAGACTCAAAAACAAGTTTAAAACCACTACTAACTAGCAGCGAACCAGAAACCAAATTCTTCCGGATATCAGGGACATGCATCACATCCTTCAGAGTCAAGTTTTTGCCACTAGTCAGCCTCAGTACCACATTCCCAACGCCAACCACATCAGATGATGCTTGGTTTCCCATGTGCAGCTTTCTGCCTTCAACAGTCCGGTATGAAGTAAAAAACTCCCTGTTGGTAGCCACATGACACGAAGCCCCGGTATCAACAAACCAACCTTTAGCATTATCAACATGCAAAGCTTCAGACACCACTGCACAAAGGTTGTCTTCCCAACCGTCAGGTTCAGCCTGTACCATGTTAGCGACAGGCTTAGCAGGCTTCTTCTTCTTCGGCTTCGGGCACTGATGTGCAAAGTGCCCAACCTTGCCACAGTTGTAGCAATTCCCAGAGAACTTCTTCCTCTTTTGGCCATCGGCAACCGCTTTGCCTTTACCCGCAGCGGTCGGCTGCTTACGTTTGCCGGTTGTTTCGGTCAAGTTGGCCTTAGCCTCCACAGAATGGCTCCTTAACACGGCCTTGCGGTTATCCTCCTCGATTCTGATCCGTGTAACAAGATCTTCAAGGGACATTTCCTTTTGCTTGTGCATCAAGTAGTTCTTGAAGTCTTTCCACGAAGGAGGCAACTTCTCGATCACAACCGCAGCGTTAAACGCATCGGGCAATTGCATTCCCTCAGCGTAAACGCCATGTATCAGTAATTGAAACTCTTGAACTTGTTCAACTACTGAACGCCCGTCAACCATCTGAAAACCCAGATATTTGGAAACGGCATGCTTTTTAGTACCAGCATCCTCCGTTTTGTACTTCCGTTCCAACTGAATCCACAGTTCCTTTACACCTTTTACGGAAGAGTACACAGCGTACAAAGGATCCGTGAGAGCACTAAGAATAAAATTCTTACACATGAAATCACCGTGAATCCATTGTTCTTTGACGAAGATCTTTTGAGGATCGGTCTCCATCTCAGACAGGGACGGCCGGTTGCTCCTCAAAAACCCGGCCAAACTAAGAGTGGTCAGATAGAACAACATTTTCTGCTGCCACGTCTTGAAATCACGCCCGTCAAACTTTGACGGCTTCTCGGCCACTCCAAATGACCTTGGCAACGCCATAAGGACGGAACCCGTTGACGGCCCAACGCCCGGTACGAAGGCCGGCTCCGACTGAACATAAGTTGGCAAACTAGTGTTCAGCGGCCCACCGCCGGGTTGCAAACCGGTGTTCATATTATTATTAAGTCCTGCGGGTGTAATCCCGACCGTTTGTCCAGAATAAGGTAGAGACGCCCCAAGCGAAACGTTGGGCTGGAACGAAACAGTTCCAAAGGAATGTCCATAGATAAACTGCCCAGAATTGGGCAAAACATACCCGCCAATATTAGGCGTCGGCGACGGGGGCAGGAAGGCCGTCGCTGGATCAAGCAAATATTGATCGATAGAACCGTTTGGGTCTGCCGTCGGCAGCGGCAACGAATGCAGCGTTGCGGGTGGAGGAACGACGGCAGGTGTTGTCGGCATTGACAGCACCGCTGCGGTTGGGGTAACGACAGCGGACGCCTGGACAGACCCAGGCATGGAAAGAGAGGCGGTCGCGGCAGCGGCGGCGGCAGCGGCGGATGAAACGTCAGTGGAGGCGGTGGCGGCAGCAGTGGAACCGTCCATTTTAAACGTCTTGCGCTTGTAAGAAATGAACGGCTATAGTAAAACAGAAGAACGTCGAGTCGAGGTGGAACTCTTCCCACAAGACGTTTATGCCCCGGTAGTGCTCCGGCAACGGCAGAACGTCCCCAAAGGTAAAATGACGAGTGCCTCGACGAAGCACCACCGCAAACGTCGACGACCGGCGAATAGAACAAAGAGATGAAGGAGTCGGGGAGGAGAGTGTATGCAGAAGATGATGCAGAGAAGATGTGTCCTTCCTAAGCCTGACACTGCTGCCATTTATAGGCGTTGGAAGAGACGAAACCGCCGACGAGTATTGATGGGGCGGTTTCAACTTGAATTCAAATGGTTTTCAACAGTTGTTTCAGCTGAAATGGTTTTCAACAACTGTTGAAATCAAAGTGGGCTTCAACTTGGCATGGGCCCGACAAATAAACTTTGTCTAAAAAATTAGATAGGCCCAAAGCCCACCCAAAACCCAATTACCAAGATCCAAGTCCATGGGCACGGGCGCGGGCGACGGCGACGGCGCGGCTCGGGACGGGACGGGCGCACGCGTGTGGGCTTCCCCCGCACTTGACCAACCTGCATTAGTTTAATTGATTCTAACACGCAGAACAATATAAACTAATTCAACTCCCACTGTTTAAGCAATGTGGGACGCGCCACCTTTAACCACTTTTTAACAACCATTCAAACAAACGCTAGCCGCACTCAATGACCCACTTCGACCACTTATTTCTCACTCACCCGACAATGGTTTTGAGAAAATAAATACACTACGACAATCTACGCGAAATGTAGAATTCGTATACGCTATTTAATTAACCAAATTAAATATCGTCATTACGCAAAAAGGAGCTCAAAACCCCCTTCTTCCAACAGCTGTGAAGATGATAATGGCGGTTGTGGTGGTGTGAATTGGGGGTGTTCTATCATTTGGTGATTTGGTACTTTTGATTAAATTCTTGGATTCTATTATTGATGTAGATGTGGGTATTGCCATATGAATTTTCTTTAATGTTGATATGCCAATGTGAATTGATTGGATTTAGAGATTGGGTAGTGTGATTTTTATTTGGATTTTGACTTGGGGAGGAAATGGAGTAACTTCTTGTTAAATTGGGATTTGGTGGCTATTGATTCTTTCACTGTTGAATGTTGGCTTTTAAATCTTAAACTTTGGATATTAGAGTTATGACAAGATTATGGGTGGTGAAAATGTTGATTTAATTGGATAGTTGAAGATCGGGAAGTGTTGAACTAGTTGGTGATATATTTGATAAACTTGTATATGTGTGTGGATTTTTATGTGCTAATTTGAAGTATTGGAGGCAATTCTTGGAGATAAGTGGATAGTTCGTGTGGGTTGCTAGTGTATTAAATTTAATATGAATTTCCTTGTTTAGGTGTTTTATGCAAGTTGTTGATTTTCTTGCTTACATGTTTATGTAGATGTTAGAGTTTGGTTTTAATTAACTAATTTAGGGATTTTGGTTAGAGTTTGGTTAATGAACTAATTTAGGAATTTTGGTAAATGTCGATTTATTACACGTTGTTAATTGAAGACTTGAGTAATTCGGAGTTTTTGGTACTTGTTGGGTATAAGTTTATTTAATTGGGGGCTTAAATTATTTAAGATGTTTGAATTGGATTAAATAATATATTAAAAGAGTGGATTTTGGGAGTTGGTATTGGAATATGAATTTTGGAGTAGAATGTAATTTAGTGTTTATTATTTGTATGGATATTTTATAAATGGGATGGTGTTCAGGGATTAGAAATGTTTTGATTGGGAAATGTGTAATTTGTATTTTTACTGTTTGTGGATCTCATATATGCTTGCTTAAGTTGTGAATTATGGACTTTTGAGATTTTGTAGGCAAGAGGATAAATATATGGAAGTTGATTAATCTTATGTATTGTGGAATCTATCGGTTAATATTTTTAAAGGACATGGTGGAATATTGTAGTGGTGGAATCAATTTCTATTATCTTATTTCAGAGTTTTTGGGAATGGATAGTTATGAGTTCCATTATGAACTTTACTTTGATTATTTTTGTGTTGTCAAATTTTATGTTAGTAAATTTGAAACCATAGGTGTTAGTTAATTTAGTTAACTAATATTCTCGTATGCTTGATTTGATTTATTAGATTAAGGGATTTGGTTAATTGCTTGCGGTTTTTGGAGTTGTGGATTTTGGTGGATGGTTGAGGAGGTCGAAGGCGGATATGGGTGTTGGAGATTGGGGACGATTGTGTCGATGTTCTGGAATTATTTAATTTTTATGATGATATTCTTTTATAGGGTGCAACCGTGAATTGGTATTGGATCCATTGGAAGGTTGAACACTTGCAAGAAGGAAGCTTTAAACACAGATTTTATAAGGCAATGGTTATGCTTGCATTTTCTTTTTATGTGTTTTGGGGTGATTTTGAATGATATTAGTGTTTTTACTCACTTTCTCTTCTGTTTGATTCGCGAATTTATTATTAACAATATAATGGATGGTTTAAGCTTATGGCATAAGAATTTAGATAATGAGGCGCTTCTTGAATTATCATATGGCTTAGATAGTGATGAACGCCTAATCGCGTGTTCTTGTCGAATTCCTCGCTCTAATTACTGAATTATGATTCCCTTGCGATACTTTGAAATTTGGAAGGTTTATATTACTCATGGAGGTCGTTCATATAACGTTATGACTTATTGGAATATGAGGTTCATATTTATGTGATGAAATACCATTCTTGATGTTGGGTAGTGGTGATGCTTTAGCTTAGAAAGCTACGCGATATGTTTATACGGTATTGTCGAGCATGCGAACCTAGTGTCTAGGTTTTTTATTATCATGGTATTGTCATATGCATTTTATTACATTGGAATTGCCGATTATTAACCCGATGGGGGTTGTTATGATGTTTATGATTGATCGAGCAGCCTTCACGGGTGTTGTTGAGTCCCGATGGCCCTACGGGGTGGGTTGGCTGTTATGCCTGTTGTTATTGGTTGTTATGCCTGTTGACCATTCGGGGTGGATGATTTGGGTTGTGATGCATGTGATATGATATTCAGCTACGGCTGGCGCGATTGCGGATCCCTGCGGGGATGGTGTATGTTCCCCTGTAAGGGGTTGGAGTTGATGATATCCTCACCGTGGGTTCATACCGCCTGGGTTCTTAGGTTGCCGGCTAGGCATATTCATTGCATCTGCATGTAGGGTAGGTAGGTGTATGTTAGGCCATGCATCACTTGCACACATGTTTGTGGTTGAAGCACCGTTATGGGACGGTGTGCTGTTTGCATAACTTGTATGTTTGTGGTTGAATCACCGGTATGGGACGGTGTGGTGCTTTATCTGATTTATTTAATTTATTTAATTTATGCTTCAATTATATTCTGATTATTCTTAACTGTTTCCCCTTAATTTCCCGTGCATGTATATCCTTTAACTGTACTGACTCCTTTGCTTTGTTTGTTTTATAGATCCAACTGGAGGCGTTGGAGCATGACTGGGTATGAGGGTATTGAGAGATCTCATAGATAGGACCATTCAGTTATTATTATTATATGTGATTATGTCCTGCTGTTTTTATCTTTTGGGACTTGGATTATTGCTAGTTGAGGCCTATGAGCCTATGATTTATTTTTTGTCGGCCTGTGGCCTTATATGCTTTACTGCTTTGGCCTAGTAGCCATGTTTTGAGATATTGACCTGTTGCCTGATATTGACTTGTGAGGCTTGTAACCTGGATGAATTTGTTGGGTTTATTATTTGGTTTTATGTGAGACGCTATTCATGTTTAGTGTTTTATATTTGTTTTAGCTTCCGTAATTTAATTTGATTAATCAGATAATCACCATATATTTTTACTCAGCCTTGTACTAGCTGTTTTAAATTAGTTGGCTACTAGTTTAGGATAGTTAGTACGGCGGTAATGCTTGCGAAAATCATGTTTGAATTTTCAGGGCGTTACAGCCGTGCAGTCTGTTGTTGTAGTCTGAAGTCCTTCACAATAATGAATGCGTAGAAACCTGGTCAGGAATATCGAAATGTTTATAAACATCCGTTCAGAATTAGCTAAACAACCTGCTCATAATTATAAAAAACGTCAACATCTGAAAATAATAAATCATGACTAACACGAAAGGCATATGAATGTATTTGTAGCCGGATGCCACCTCTCAATAAACGCCGAAATCAAATTCTTGATTGGCATCCCATAACATATGTGTCACATCCGGTGCATCCCACATCTGCTGATATAACTGATGAACCTTCTCGTCACCTTAGACTCCCCGTCGAACCCCCAGGATACCAACTTCGGTATCTTCGTAACGTGGCTATGGAACCTCGAAGGCTTCCGCTCACGTCCGTTCCATGCCACTTATGCGACATGAACCCTAAACTGTGGCAACAGAGGTGGGGCAATGTGGTCGTCGTCGTCATATCATCGGCCTGTGTAGCGGGTGCAGCGGGAGCAACGGGAACTGACTCCTCTTGATGGTCGGCAACAGGCTCTTCGTGATGATCGTCAACTGGCTCTTCATGATGGTCCTTAACATGATCCGCGTGATACTGTATCGGCTCATCAACCCCTGAATAGGTGCATCATCAACAACAACCTCCTGCTCCCGAACTCGTTCGGCACGAGCCGAAGCAGTGGGTCGACGACGGCGGTAGGTAACGAAACCTGTTAAGTAAAATCACATGAGTGTTAATATATGATATTATGTAATACATAAACAAAGGAAAAAAAATTCCCAGACTGCACGGCACCGTGCGACCGCGCGACATTCACTCGGCACAAGTGCTGAGTGCGGGGCGATAACGGATGCCACGCGCAATGCAAATTGCACGGCACCATGTGCCGCACGCCGTGCCTAGTGAACGGCATGCGTTGCCGTGCACGGCACACCAGGTCCAAACGGACCTAGTGCAAACAGCCTCCCATCCTTCCAAAACCCAATTTTATCCCAAAAAAATGCAGTTACACACTTCTTAGTCATAATGTGCTAATTGAAAATTTATAACATCTAAAATCAATATCTACACGGCATGGATGAATTGAAATTTAGAAACATAAACCCTAACCTCTTAGTCTTTCCATTGTTCTATGAGCACAAATGGAGGGATGTGGATGGGGTGGATTTAGCCAAAGTAGATTTCTTTTTTCATTTGGATATATAAAGGTAATTGGGTAATTATACATGTGGAGATTTTAGAATTGGATTGATATTTGGATTTATTAGGTGGGTTGGATTTAGAATTGGAGTGGATTTAGTAAAAGATAGAGTTTAAATATCTGGGCCATTATAAAATACCCTCACCAGTATTTAGAATTTACTCTCCCTTTCAAGTTTTGACATACACTATTTTACCCTCCTCTAAAGTTAAATATTTTCTAATCTCCAAAAAAAAAGTTAAATATTTTTTAAATTATACCTAATAAAAAACAACCAAAGCCCATCGTCGGCCACAACCATGGCATCCTCCACTTTGCTCCTCTTCTTAGACCGCCTCCTCACCACGGGCACTTTGTCCTTCTTACCTTCATTGATGGTGTTAGAAGTTTATTGGTTGCTTGCCATTTCTTCCTACCAAATTCTCTCTTCGGATCGTTGTTTGGGTTTGGGGGAGATGCATGAGTTGTGTGTTGGCTGGGGGGAGGGGGGGAGGGGGTTGGACTCTAAAAAACCCATAAATATATATTACACAAAAAATTTATAGTCTTGGGTCATAGCAAAATTAACTTATGAGCCTATATAGTATGTCTTTAAATTAATCCAGTATCTAGCATATCCAAACACCAGTGCAACTAGAGCTGCTAGAGTATCCCAACATGACTTCTATACTAGTGTGAGATGCCACTGCAGAGGAAACAACTTCTCAGGTAACTTCGCTATCAATTCTTCCACTCTGCTATTTATGGTGGAAAGGGCATCGTTTTTTTATTTTTTATTTTTCAGGGGGATGCGAGAGCGTCGGCAAACAAAGAGAAAGGAAAAGAAACAACAAAAAGGAAAAGCAAGCTAACAACTACAGAACAAGCAAAGGAAGAGAAAAGAAAACAAAAGGAAAAACAAAGAACTCAAAACCGCGGGAACCAGGTTCCCGCCATATCAGCAGTAAGCATAGGCGAACATCATCCGGGGAGAAAGCCCAAGTGGTGAAGAACTCGTCGGAGCATGCACCATATTTAGCAAGGGAATCTGCCACAAAATTACCCTCACGAAGAACATGATACCAACGGATATCCGGGTGGGTATTTAAGAACTCCAAAATATTTTGCACAATAGGGAATAAAGGGTGATCTGTCTGAACACCATTTTGAATAATCCTCAAGGCTTCCAAAGAGTCCGAGTAACATGAAGCAGAAACCACTCCAAGATCCCCAAGCCTCTTAACACCATTCCAGATGCCATGTACTTCAGCAACAAGATTAGAATGAATCCCAATCGAGCCCGGAAACCTTCCAACCAGTGACCATCCCCAGCACGGATAATACCACCAAACCCTGCAAGACCCGGATTACCAAGAGAGCTACCATCCACATGAAGAATGATGCCCTGATGGAAATGCGGATTCCAGGTCACCAAGCGCAGCTCCTTCTTTTTAGGACCATGACCAAACACCCTATCAAAGACCTCCCCAAAGTATTTGGCATGTTTAATGGCTGTATCAGCACTACACGCTTCTGAACGGAAAATCCGATTGTTAAAACTCCTCCAAATCTCCCAGAAGAGAGCCCACTGAACTCCAGACCAATGGACTCTCATCCTCGAAAGAAGGTTGCCAATCTCCATATCCGAATCAATCCAATGTTGAGGAGGGTAGCCTCCAATAGCAGCCCAAGCAGCGGCAGTCCAAGGGCACAAGAAAAAAAGTGTGTTTAACAGATTCAAAATCCTCACCACAAATATCACAAGAAGCCGAGGCAGCCATGCCACGATCATGTCTCAACTTGTTGGTAGGAAGAGCATTGTTGGCAGCCAACCAAGCAAGGAATTTGATCTTCTCCGGAGCCTGGATTTTCCATGTCCACGCAGTGGCTTTAATATCCGACACACCACGCTTCTGCATGAGCCAAGCATAGCCCGATTTCACCGAATAGATGCCATTAGCGGCTGGAGCCCAGGACAACTGATCCGCCGCAGAATCGTGTAGAAAAAGAGGACCAAATTCAGTAGCTTCTTTCTTGATGTGATCCGGAACAACAGTATACAAATTGTCCCAACACCAATTATTATTACTGAAGACATCTTTAATGCGAAGGGCCGAATCTACAATATGCACGTAGGGGATACGAGGTGCGATAGGACCTCCCTTCAACCACTTGCAAAGCCAAAAATTACTCTCACCATTACCAATACGCCAAACAAAGCCATCCTTGAAGTGAGCCGCAGCTTTGTTCATAGCACGGTAAAGGGGTGAACTTCCAGGTCTTTGAGAAAAATTGCCATTCTCACAGTTATATTTGCCAATCAGAAGAGTCACCCAAGGTTTGGGAGCGTTGCACATCAGATCAGCTTAAGGTTTTCCCAATAACGCAAGATTCATATCCCTGCATTTTCGCACGCCCAGGCCACCCAGATGACGGGGGGTAGTTACCGTATCCCAATTAATCAAGTTCAAACCACGGCCATCATCATTCTTCCAAATAAAATCCCTGATGAACCGATCAATTTTATCACAAATAGATGACGGAATCCAACAAGTTTGCATGATATAGGCAGGGATGGCTGATAACACAGAGCGAGCTAACGTAAGTTTCCCTGCTTTGTTGAGAAGAGAACGCTTCCAAGAGTTCAATTTAGAGTGCAGCTTATCAATCAAAAAATTGAAGTGCTCGGCCCGAATAGTACCATGGAATAAAGGAAAACCCAGATATCGACCTAAATCCATGGTAAATTCAATGTTGAGGATCTGAGATAGTGCACTATTAGTGCCATCCGAGACAGCAGCAGACGCAAGAGCAAGTGATTTTCTAGGATTAATTTTGAGGCCAGAAGCAGATGCAAAGCTAGAAAGGACCGAATCCATGCATACAGCGCTATCCATGGTGGCCTTCGAAAATAGTAAAAGGTCGTCCGCGAACATAAGGTGGGAGATGGGTTAGGAACCCCTGGACAGCACCACCGGATGCCAATCACCTTGAGACACCTTGGACAGAATTGTATTAGACAATTTCTCCATAATAATGATAAATAAACAGGGAGATAGCGGATCCCCTTGGCGAATGCCTTTCGAAGGAGTGAAGGGGTCCAAAATATTGCCATTCCATAAAATCAAATAGACCGGCGAGCGAACACAAAACATAATCACTCGGATGATAGAATACGGGAGAACCATCTCCTCTAAACACTCTTCCAAGAATTCCCAAGATATATTGTCATAGGCCTTCTCCAAGTCAATTTTAAGCAAGATATCTTGGCCACGCCTATTCCGATTTCTGAAAGAAGTAATAACTTCTTGTAAGATGATGGCATTTCCGGAGGTACCCCGAGTTGGCAAAAAAGCCGATTGATAGGGGCTAATATAATTTTGAAGAGATGGACGAAGCCGATTCACCAACACCTTGGTAAGGATTTTGTAGCAGACATTACAAAGGCTTATCGGCCGAAAATGTCGAATCTCCTTAGGAATGTCTACTTTCGTAATGAGGCTAATAAAGGTGGCTGCAATCTTCTTGTCAAAGGAGCCTTCAGAGACAGCCTTTCGAACAAATTCATATACTGAATGGCCAATGGAATCCCAATACAGCTTATAGAAAATGGTGGGAAATCCGTCTGGGCCTGGCGCCGAAAAACTTTTCATTTCCTTGATCGCATTGGATACTTCCAGGAAATTAACATCATCATCCAAATTATCAACATTAGGAAGAGGCTGAAGAGGAGTAAGGGGCTGCAGTACATTGGCTGTGGGATGAGAATAACTGAGAAGCCAAGAGAAGTGATTAGTAGCATGTTGTTGGAGCGTGTCTTCATCAGTAGTCCAGACCCCATCAATCTCAAGTCCACTAATAGTAGATCTTCTTCGTTTAATAAGGGTTTGAGTGTGAAAATACCGAGTATTGCTATCCCCCATAGCAATCCATTTATCTCTTGATTTTTGGTACCACAACATCTCTTCCTGTTTAAGCACCTCATCAAGCTTCTCCATCAAATGTAACTCCAAGAGATTAAGTCGGGCCGAGTCCACCGGCACTAAAACCCTACGGATGCCATTCAATCTTCGAATCAGGCGGTCCTTGCGTTTGAAAATATTCCCGAAAGTGGCAGTGTTAAAGTGATTCCAAGAATCCCTCACACGATCAAGTTTATGACAAAGGGAAGATGAATCCCAATGCCAGGCAGCATCAACGACGTGCGCATACAGAGGATGATCGGCCCACGCCATTTCCCACCGAAAGGGACGTCGATCAGCACCCCCATGCCGCGAAGCACACCTCAGTAAGATGGCATTGTGGTCTGATGCTCTTCTGGGCAAGACTTCAATATAACCATTCGGAAAGAGGGAAATCCAATCAACATTAGCCACCGCTCTATCAAGCCTCTTACGTGCCAAAATGTCCCCCGAAGTATTTCTTTGCCAAGTAAAGGGATCTCCAACAGTATGAACAGTATTAAGACCACAATCGCTAAGCATAGATCTGAAGTGAGCACAGGAGTGAGTAGAAGAAATCATGCCAAAAGCTTCGGATTCAGATACAATCGCATTCCAATCGCCTAGGGCAAGCCAAGGACCATGTATAAGGGATGCCACCTGCCTCATATCATTCCAATCTTGTACCCTTTTGGAAGCATTGGGGTTGGCATAAATCGCGGATAAAAACCACGAAATTGATCCTCGCATGATCTTAAAGGTCAGGAGGCGCTGATGAGGAGAATGGAGGGTACAAGAGATTTGCAACCCCACCCTACGGAGTACCCATAGTCCACCAGATTGGCCCGAGCACTCAATAACATGTACCGCCTCATAGTCAAGACGATACAAGAAAACCTTTAGCCGTTTGAAAGCACCATGAGGTTCCATGATAATGAAAATCGAGGGCTTATACTTCTTAAGCACGTCAGCAATGTGGTGTTGAGTGTTTCTGTGCATGGCGTCACATATATTCCATGCCAGAACTGAGAAATCCTTGAAGTCATTCATCGAACAACCAGTGCAAGGTTGTCACCATCACCAACACCCGCAGGTTCTTCCTCCATATGGCTTTCAGGATATTCAAGGGCTGCAAAAGAATTAGATGTTGCCGCCGAAAAATGCTTATCATCGGAATTAGATTTACGAGCACGTTTGCTTTTATATTTCTTGTAATGGTCTGACTCACGAACAGGATCAGTCGAGTCAACAAACAAGAGGTTCAAAATAGTTGACGTCTGCATGGGAGGTACACGTACAGACTTAGGGTTTGCCGCCTTGAGTTTAATGACATCAATGGCCGCTACTTGGGGCTTCGGAGGAGGAGGGATGTGAGCTAACTGCTTCCCCCCAACCCGTGGTTTCCTGGCCGGGCGTGTAACGGTGAGCCAGTCACCGTGCGTGTCCACCGGCGGGGAAAGGGAAGACGAGGCATAAATGGAAATAATCTTATTTCCTAAAGCAGGAGATTTCCCCAAATCTTGCTCCGGGTTTGTAGGAGTTACTGCCTTATTGGAGAGATTTTGGGAATTAACTCCCAATTCAGACGTGCCAGTTTCCACTACCGAATTATCCTTACCAAGATTAGAATTTGGCATGTTCTCAGTTGCTGGAACATCATCGGAGGCGGTAGGGTTTGACACTACCGACTTCGAACTAGTTGGGGGAATTGTATCAGCATGGAGTCCTTGGTGAACACATTCTTTAAGATCAAATCGAAACCTCCCACACGTAGTACAAATGTGATGAAGGCCTTCATATGCTACAGTCTGCCAACAATTTGAAACTCGAACCTTGCCAATCACCGGTTTAGCCAAGTCGATTTCCACACAAACACGTGCAAATCGTGCTCTATTTAACTCTTTCGTGTTGATATCGACACGCATTGGTTTTCCTACCATTTTAGCAATAAGCATCATAGCTTCTTCTTCATAAAACATGGGATCCAACCTATGAAATCGGACCCAAACAGAAGTACGGGTGATTAGGCCAGCGGTGGCATGGGTATGTTTCGACCAAGGCGCAACCGCCAAATGGTGATCAAATAATGACCAGGGACCATCAAACAAGGCGTGACGACGATCCTCAGCCGAACCAAATTTTGCCAAAAAATAACCCTTGTCACTATCAACAACCCTAAAGTTGCCTTTAGGTTTCCATAATCTCACAAGGCAGGATTGCATTGTAGCCAAACTAATACGCTTACCAAGAAGTTGGATAACTAATGCATCCACAAGCGGGGCACTCAGACGCTTGATCGCTTCATCATTGAACTCAATACTGGGGAGGAGCGGATTGTTGTCAACAAAATCATAGGACACCATATGACATAGCGGAGTCTGGTCAGTTTCCATCTTATTAGTAGAAGGCGGGTGGGGAAGAGCTATATCACGGAACGAAGGCTTCGTCGGAGCCGGATCCGGTGTCACCGGATCAGGCGGCAGAGGGGGAGCGGGAGGAGAGAGGGGGGATTCGGGAGTCGTCATTTTTCTTGAGAATAGCTCGCAAGATGTTTACATCTTATTTTATTTTTCAATAGGTTGTTCATCTCTTTATTTTTATTTTTCATTTTTTTTATTTCTGGGTAAAAATGACGTGAAAACGTTGTAAAAAAATGAATACGAAAAGCTACAACAACTAGTTCTTTTTTATTTTTCTTAATCTACTTTAAGTATAATTTATAAAATATTTTGTGATATTTTATAATTTAAATATATAAAATTATACTTTCTATTTAGAATATTAACAAAACATTCATACGTAATCATCAAGTACAAATATTGACTTGGTATCAACCATTAACAAATTTTATGCTCTCATTTGATGTTGCAACTAGTTAACAAATTTGATTGGAATCTTGTAGTGTGTTCACAATATCTAAATCCCGAGCCTTTTTTCTTTTCAATTTAGTTAGTTAGTTAGTTAGTTTTTTTATTTTTTATTTAGACCGTCAGGGTATTGTGATGCATATCCACTGCCAGGAACGGCGATCGGCGGCTGAAGTGCGCAGGAACTGCGATCGGCGGCTGTTCTTCGATCAGTGTCTAATTTCTCCAAGGTTTCTCCAGAATGCGTTTACACAGTTATTTGAATTTGGGGATTTCTCTCTTACTCATAAATTAGGAATGCCTAACCCTAATTTCAGTCCACAATCCAAAGAATCCCCCAAAACTCAATCCAGAAGAATTCTCTCACTCTCAATCCAAAACTCGATTCTGAAAAAATGCCTACAGTTCTCTTCAATGTTCAATCGGTGGGAAAAATCCTAACCATAGCTCTGATACCAAATGTAGTTACATCCACACGATCAAACATCAACACACTGGCTCGGAATCGACCTATATCCCCAATATCCGGCTCTTGATCGAAGGCTTCCTTGAACAACCTCTACTCAACACAAAAGGAGGAGAACTCACGAACAAGGAAGAACACTCAGTGAACACGACTCACACACACTGTGAATTACTCAAGGGAGATGATGGGCTCTCAAACACTTGGGCCAAAATAAACCGAGCCCACTAGGTATTTGGGTCGGCCCAAACCCAATACCAACAATAAATATATATTTGTCATTTCATATAAACTTATGTATATTTTTGTAAAATAATTTATTTTGAATTACATAAAATTGTATATTAAATGGTAAATAATTCACAAATTTAATAATTATCAATTTTGTTGTTATTATATTGATAAAATAATTCAATAAAAATAACTATAATAATAAAAGTATCAAAATGGAGTATTCTATTTAGTGGAAAATATAGAGTTATAGTTGGAGATGGAATTGAAAAATGTAAATCTAATTTCTAACTTAAATATATTTTTCATTTCATATCAATTTATGTGTATTTTTGTAACATAATTTATTTTGAATTACATAAAACTTAAATAATTCACAAATTTAATAATTATCAATTGTGTGGTTATTATATTGATGATAAATAATTTAAAGAAAATAATTATAATAGTAAAAGCATCAAAATTGAATATTCTATTTTAGCGGAAAATATACAGTTACTGTTAGAGATGAAATTGTAAACTTATAAATTTAACTGGAAAATAGTGTAAAGAAAAACTGTAAAATAGAAGGACTGCAAGAGATGGCCTTAAACGTGAGCTCGAGTGGGAATACTGAAGCTAGACTCGTTTAATAAATAGTCGAACCACGCTTTACTCATTTATTAAACGAGTATTAAAATAAATTTGGTTTCATCCTGAAAAATACACGTCGGAAACGAAAATATGACGGCTAGGGTTTCTTCTCCTTCTCCATGCACGGCGGCGCCCCCTCACGATCCCGGCGGAAAGACGGCGACTTTCGCCCAGATTCTGACACAAGACAAGATGGAGACTGATGCTACGGATGATCCTCCACCGGTTCGACGAGATTTAATTGCGGAAAACCTAATCCGTAAGAGCTTTGTGGGGGGAAACCCTTGTTTACCTGATTTTATCATTGATGACGACTTGGACCGAGAGGCGGCGCGACCATGGGAAGACGCACTAGTCATTAAACTCCTTGGCACAACTGTCGGTTATATGACCCTGGTAGATCGGCTTAGGCGTATGTGGAAGCTCTCTGAAGGTATGAATGTTATCGATGTTGGTCATGGTTGCTTCAGAGTAAAGTTTGAATCTTTGGCGGACAAAGAGAAGGTTGTTAATGGAGGCCCCTGGTTATTATTCGATCACTACTTAGCCCTTATGCCATGGTCCCGGGATTTTGATCC
Source organism: Hygrophila difformis (assembly GCA_030278955.1). Lineage (NCBI taxonomy): Eukaryota > Viridiplantae > Streptophyta > Magnoliopsida > Lamiales > Acanthaceae > Hygrophila > Hygrophila difformis. Next base: position 58,241,462 of record JAOANR010000009.1, read on the forward strand.
ATGTACGACTAAAGTTAACAAGACGCTGGTCTGGGCTCGCTTGAATGGTTTGTCCATGCATCGTTATCGAGAGGACATCTTGTGGGCCATCGCCTCAGGATTGGGTGAGGTTATAAAAATTGATTCCAGCACGAGAGACTCCTCCAAAGGGCGATTTGCTAGGGTATGCGTAGCGCTTGACCTGGAGCAACCTATCATCGGGAAATTGCGGGTGAATGGTCGATGGATACCGGTGTCATATGAAGGTCTGCACTTAATTTGTTCTAACTGTGGGCACTATGGACACTTTGAGAGAGATTGCCCGACTCCCACTGCTGATACTACTCCTACGCAACCAGATCATGTTGAAGAAGTGGCTCCTAGAGAGGAAAAGGAAAGTGGCGAATCTGGTGTACGGGAAGGCTTTAAGGGGACTGAGGCGACTGGTTTGGTTGATGCTCGTTCGAGTAGTGTTGCAGAACCGGCCTTCGGGGAGTGGATGGTTGTCCGTAGGCGCCCTCGGCCGCCTCACCGAACTAGGGCAGGGGCTAACACGGCTAAGGATAATAAGGTTGATGAGACATTGGCTCCTCCAGGCAATGTGGAGGTGAGAGATCCGGTTAAGGGAAAGGCACCTGATGACGGGGGGGCTGATCACTTGCCTACTGAAGCCTCTCCCCTCAATGCAGGGGCTGTTGGAGAAAGCTCGAAGTCCATGGCACTGGCATTAGTACCTTCAATTAAGTTGGCAGGGCCTAGCACTTTCAACTCAGGTCGCAAGATTCGGCCTGTTCAAATTTTGAAACGGCCACGCCTTGAACGACAGATTTATGAGGCTTCATCTGAAGGGGACATTGAACTGGTTGATGCAGGCAGCCAACCTACGTGCTCTGTGCATGGTGGGCGGTTTGCTCCTCTACTTGATAATGATGATTATAAGGACACTGATATATGGGACGATGCGGATGATGCTAGCACGGGTTAGGGTTGTCTCACTATTCTCTATATTTTATTATGGAATTTAAGGATTTTTCTATTATTTCATGGAATGTGTGTGGATTAATGAGTCGGACTGCGCAGCGTTGGATGAGTGACTTGATCCGTGAACACAAGCCGGATCTTTTGTGTATTCTAGAGCCTCGGGGACAGTTCTCACGTCTCAAGGCTTATTTTATTCGGATGGGGTATTCTGACATCTATATTCAGGAGGCGGTCGGCATGGGAGGAGGAATCTGGGTGTTGAGTTCCTTCCAGGCTGCTCCCTTTATTATTATTACTGATATTCGTGAGCGCATTATTACTTTGGAGCTCCGGAAAGGATCGTGTTGTTGGAATTTTTCGGTGTTATATGCTGACCCCAATTTCCAACGTCGTCGCCACAATTGGGACTCCCTTATTTCAATTGCGGATGATATGCAGCTTCCCTGGGTGGTGATGGGTGATTGGAACGAAATAGCAAGTGAAGGAGAAGTGAGCGGTGGCGCTTATCTACCTGATCGGGCAGCTGATCTTCGGCAGCTTTTTGATCGTTGTCGCCTGATGGGAGTTAGCACCTTGGGTCCGGAATTTACTTGGTCGCGAATGGCTGGGGCGGGGAGACGGATTAGTAAACGCCTTGATCGAGGCATGGCTAATTTTGCTTGGAACAACCTGTTTGAGAATGGTCGGATAGTGCACTTGCCCCGAATTGGCTCTGACCACTGCCCCTTGAAGTTATTTTGTGGTGATATGAATGTAGCCAGAACGGATTGGCCTTTCCGCTGGGAGGTTATGTGGAAGTCTCATGCTCAGTATAGAGGGATTGTCCAGGAGGGCTGTGACAAAGGTGGCGACGACCTTGTCAATATTTTACAGGATATAAGAGCTCAATCTGAGATCTTCAATAAGCATGTCTTCGGACATTTGAGGGACCGAAAACGAAAACTTTGGAACAAATTATCTGGGGTGGAGAGAAGGCTTGCTCACGTCGACTCCGCTTGGCTTTGGAGATTGGATGATGAGATTCGTAAGGAGTTGGCGGAGGTATTAATGCAGGAGGAATTAATGTGGCATCAGAAATCCCGTGACAACTGGGTTCATGTGGGAGATCGGAACACCAAATTCTTCCATGCCAAGACGAAAATTCGACGCAAAGCTAATAAAATTTTTGGTCTTGATATGGACAATGGCGAGAGAGTTGAGGACCAGCACCGCTTGGAATCTCATGCTATTGCCTATTACACTCAAATGTTTGCTGCTCCGAATTTAATGTCTATTGGAGACCCCCTGCCGCCCCTTCCCCCATTGTTTGAAGCTCAAAAGGAGACTCTGTTGGTGGAGACCACGCCTGATGAGGTTGAACAAGCCTTAAAGTCTATGAATTCTCTCTCAGCTCCGGGACCTGATGGGTTCCCCGCAGGGTTTTACAAAGAATATTGGGACATCTTGAAGGACTCTATTTTTAAGCTTGTCTCTGATGCTGTCACCTCTCGTAGTATTCCGGAAGGACTGGCGCATGCATACGTCTGCCTGCTTCCCAAAGTCGCCATCCCCAGAACTCTGCAACAATTTAGGCCTTTGACGCTATGTAACGTTTCATTCAAGTTGATTACCAAGATACTTGTCCGGCGTCTACGGCCTATTATGAGTGAGATCATTGGTCCCTACCAATCGGCCTTCTTACCGGGAAGAGGTACCGCCGATAACGGAATTTTATTGCAAGAAATTGTATCAACTTTGGAGCGCCCTCATTCTGCCAAGGCTGTGGTTTTGAAAATAGACTTGGCCAAGGCGTTTGATACGGTTAGTTGGCATTTTTTGGAAGTTTGTCTGACTGAGCTTGACTTGCCGATTGGTTGCAAGGAGCTCATTATGGCCTGTTTCACATCATCGAGTTTTTCTATCCTTTGGAATGGGAAACCTATTGGTAATATTCACGCGGAAAGGGGTCTTCGCCAGGGCGATCCATTATCGCCATATTTATTTGTTATAATTATGGAGAAGTTGTCAAGGGCCGTTCTTGATGCTGCTAGTACGGGGGGTTGGAGGCCACTCTATCTCAGTCCTGGAGGAGTCGGGATTTCTCACCTCATGTTTGCGGATGACCTGATATTTTGCGCAGAACTTGAGGAGAATAGCATCCAATGCATGGCTTCTGTGTTGGCTCGTTTTGGCTCTCGGTCAGGGTTGAATATGAATGCATCCAAGTCAAGTGCTTTTTGCTCCCCTTCTGCCACCATTGAAGAGAAGTCTCTCTTGAGTGATTTGTTGGGAGTGAAGGTTGTGGTGGATCTTGGAGTCTACCTCGGTTTCCCTATCGTCCATGGTAGACTCAAAATTGCCCACTTTGATGACCTTATCCAGAGGATTGAATCCCGATTGAGCACTTGGTCTTCTTTCATATTGAATAAGGCTGGACGGATCACGCTTGCGCGAGCAGTCTTGAGTGCTATTCCTATTTATACCATGCAAGTCCACTTGTTGCCTGTTGCCGTGTGTAACAAGATTGATAAGATTATTCGTCGATGGATATGGAAAGAGGTTGAGGGGCGTGGGATTCATCTCGTTCACTGGGATGTTGTTACTCACTCAAGAAGGGGAGGTGGGCTGGGTATCAAGAGAAGTCGACAAATGAATTTGGCTCTATTGGGAAAGCAGTTATGGCAGCTTGTTATGGATCCGGATAAGCTTTGGGTGCGCGCTTTAAGGCACAAGTATGGGCTGGAAATTGGTATGATGCCCAAAGAACACTACAGAGGAACGAAAGTGTGGAAGTCTCTGATCAAAGTTGGCGAATTTTTTGGTAATGGATATGGTGTCCGAGTGGGGAATGGTGACAGCTCTTTCTGGTTCTCGCCGTGGTGGGAGGGCTCTTGTATGGCTTCCCGTGTCCCCTTCATCGACGTGCATGACCTGAATTTAAGAATTAAGGATGTCATAGAAAATGGTCGTTGGAAGGTGAGGCAAGTCTACTCATGGTTGGGTGAAGACTTGCTGCAGCGAATTGAAGCAACCCCTGCCCCTTTCTTGAATCCTAACCTGCATGATGTCTTGCATTGGCGTTTTGAGTCCTCTGGAATATATTCTGTCTCTTCCGGATATAAATGGCTTTGTGAGGAGAGTGACAGCTCCGGATGGGGATGGATGTGGAAAAAGACAATACCAGAAAAAGTGGGTGTTCTTCTATGGCTCCTTGGACATGGCTCATTGCCATGCAACCTATTGAGGCATCGTCGTGGCCTAGCGGCTGCCCCTTTATGCTCCATATGCGGTGAGTTTGTAGATGATTGGAAGCATGCTCTATTCCTTTGTACTTGGGCGGAAGATGTTTGGATGAGATGTGGGTTTTTCCTTCGAGATATTATTGTTGAGGTGGATACCCTTGATTGTAGACATTGGAGTGAATGGGCTTGGAGGACTTGGGGTGGTAAATTTCTTGCTACCCTTTGGATTATTTGGTGTCAAAGAAATGCCAAGCTTTTTGGAGGGGTGCAGCTCGGCAGGGAGAGGGTGGTGTCGGCGGTCTTGCAGCTGACCACTCAGCTTGAAACGCAGCCTGCTGCTGCGCGTGTTCGGGTGCCTCGTGAGGTTAGATGGGTGGACGAGGGCGTGAACGGGTTGGTGCTCCACTCAGACGGCTGCGTCTTGAGGGCGCCTGCTCGATCGGGCTTCGGTGCAGCTGTGCGGATGAGCACAGGTCAGTGGGTTGGTGGATGCAGTGGTGCTCTTGGTGGTCGGTCTATTCTAGAGGTAGAATTACTTGCTCTCCGATTTGGGTTGCTCATGGCTATGCAAATTGGGGTTTCGTTGGCTACTTGTTACGTTGACTCCCTGGATGTTGTTAACTTAATTATGGGAGCTGTCTCGCCTCGACATTCGCTTTGGCCTATGATTAAGGAAGTTCGGGATTTGGTGAATGGGTTTAATGGATGCTCAGTTCGGCACGTGCATAGGGAGGGCAATCAAGTTGCCGACGGTTTGGCTCGCAGAGCTGCGCAGATTGAAGACTTCTATACCACTTGGGCTTTCCCGCCGGATGAGATTTCTCATTTAGTCGAGAAGGATGCAAGTGGCACTACTTATGTTCGGCTTGTTTAATTTGTTTTTCTTTTTTCCTTTTCTTTGCTCGCCTCCTCAGGCTGTGTTACCAAAAAAAAAAAAAATTTTGGTTTGACTCGTTAAGATTAAACGAACAAGTTGAACTCGACTTCTTAAGCTAGTCACAATAAATTTTTGAGTTTGAAAGTGAAATAAAGCTCACTTTATGAACTCGTTAAGCAACTTAATATATAATTATAAAAAATTTAATAAATATATAATAAAATATGTATAGTTTAAATTTTAAAATTATCAAAGTTTTATCGAGTTTAATGAGTCAAACCACTTCTACTCTTGCCTTACTGCATTTGCAATGAAAAGGCAAATATGCAATTTTCAATCCTCATTCAGGATTACATTTTGGTGTCACAACCCAGCTTAAAGAAAGCATACACAATGCCAACAACGAGCTCGAGTCTTGAGGGATATATACTTCAATATACAACGAAAATACCCATGCTATAATATGCTAAGGGTGGTGAGAGCCCATTCCACACAATTACAAATGAGAATAAAAGGGAGGGATAGGGGGCCGGTGGGGAATCGAACCTCCAACTTTCCGTTGGAAGTCAATGGACTTAACCACTTGGGCTAAGTTCTCATCCCCATCCATAATATGCTAATTGTTGATCATTGGAAAGCAAACTTAACTTATGATTTCAATATCTCTGTAATTCTGTATAACTATTATTAATACAGTTGCAGGAGTTCATAACCATTCGTAATATGTAACACAGACACACTCGCATTACAATTAATAACAAATTTCAACACGAAAAGTACTTGCTGCCCATATAATACAAATTTTGCTTCATAATTTCACTTCTCCGTCTCCTCTCATTTGTAAGATATGGGACCTGACCTTGATACCGCAAATCTTGGCAGGGGACTGGGCCCCGTGCTTCCTGATGTTGAACCTTCTACATATTTTGCCTTGCGATTGTAATCTAATGGACCAGACCGCCTAACATTTCTATGCTTGCTGTCAGTGCTTCTCATGCCAACATATTCCACCTCGTAACGCTCTTGGCCATGAGTGGATGAAGCCTTCAAATAACCGCCGTCACTGGCTTGTGACTGTGGAGTTAAGTTACCATGGGGTTGTCTCATTGATGGAGAAATATGTGCCAGTGATGTGGCAGGAGAATAACGTGGGGAAGCACCCAATGACGTCAGGGCTGTGGAAGAATTTGAATAGTATTGGCTATACACAGAACGCAGAATACAATAAGGCACATGTGATTCCAATGTGCTCCTTGGTAAGTAGGGTGATATCTCACAGACTTGATCAAGGAAAATCAGCTTTGCAGCAAGGTGAGACCTGGATAAATCACAAATCATTTATCTTTGTCCATCTCAAGAAACATGGAACCAATAAAAAGGACCTTGGTATAATAAAGACTACCGCCGACTTATGGCTACCTGTCCTTTAGCAGCCTTAGCTCGTATGTTGAAACATGCAATATAACATTTTTAGAGCACAAGGAGTCCACTTACCGATTGCTTTCATTCCAAGAATCTAGAATGATTCCTGCTGAGAACTTGATGAAAAGCTGCATTGTGGACTTTATACTAGAATCTACTGATAAATAGTTTTGTGCCTCAGGATCCAATGACTCACTAGCATGACCATTTGAAAGGGATTGTTTCTGTAGGTATTCTCTTTCGAGTCTCAAAATTTCACTTCCAGCAATCACAGCGCATACGCACCTGATAAAACTAGGTTCAGTGAAAAAATAAAAATTCAAGTTAAAGCTTCGTATCTAATAAGCAAGCAACAAATCATGCACACCTGGCCAGACAATGAACGTTGTTGCTGAAACCTCCAGTATCCACATTAAATGCAGTGGTGTTCCAGATAGCAGATGTCATAAATGTAGCAAACAAATACGGCAACAAGCTCCATGAACTATCAGTTGCTCCCCTAACCTCTTCAAGAATGGACCTAATCCACTCAAAATCATGATCACCACCTACATTTACTGTGTTTGCCACTCTTCTCATCCTCCTGACCTCTTTTTTCTCAGGTATTTCATCAGGTAAGCGTTTAGCAACACCAGCTAGCAGTGAATGTATCAGTGGTGCACCTTCTTCCAGCACAACACCAGCAGCTTCTATTAAAAGGGAATCAAAAGCAAGGGCCTGGCCTGCCTGAATGCAGAACCTAACCATAGTGTCCATATCAACTATCTGCTTTATGTATGATTCTGTTTCCATTTTGTCACCAGAATGCATACTTCCAGCAACTGCATCCAAATTCTCATGATTTGCCCGCAATGTAGTGTCAATGCAATTTAAAAGTGCTGCTGTATGCTCTTTTAGCATCCTGTCCAGTCGGTCAACTCCATAACTTCCAAAAGTGCGAACAAAGGCTTTCAATTCCTTTAGATCTGTCACTGACTCAGCAAAATACCCACCAACAGGCCTTGTGCTCTTAAAGCATCTATGGAGAGGTGCAAAGATAATTCCAGCACCAGATGCATCCTTAACAATGTTTTCAACATACCAATTGCACACAGCTTCAGTAGCTGTCCCAATCTGCTGCTCTGTGGGTTTCTCAAACAACTGTAAGGAAGAAACTGGACCTGAGTATGTCTCTGAAAGCAGAATTTCACGTATTCCCTGGGTGAGGTCCATGCTAACATGCTGCTCAGAGAGATGAACTATAGTTGTATGTCTATGAATGAGAGATTCCAGAACGGAAGGTCTCTGAAGATCAGAATCTGTTTTCAACACAGTCAGCAATCTCCTTTTAAAATTCCCCAGAATGCATTCTCTCATATACTGCACCACAATGAATTAAAAAATATGAATATTGAAATGTTTCCGATGGAAATGCAATGTAAGGATCTACATAATAGAATACTTCATTGTCAGCATGGCAGACCTCCATTTCAGAACAAAAGAGTGTAGTCCTAACTCCTAATCATCTAATCAAATTCCTTTTGTGGTTTTTATTTGTAAAATTCATTCTATATCAATTACCAATTTACAGAGAGAGAGAGAGAGAGAGAGAGAGAGAGAGAAAACTGTTGTGTCTTATCTATCTGTCTGTTGTATACTTCCTCTGTACTTAAATAATTCTAACATTGGCAAAGTTGATACTATTCATAAGTTACTTTGATTCGACTTTTTAACATATTTATAGTTATATAAGATAAAATATAGTAAAGTGAAATCTTGTTAGACTCGTCTAATTACATAGTTTTATTCTGGCCATGGGCTTCCCAAAAAAAAGATTACATAGTTTTAGAATATTAAATTTTTAGAATGTACTTTTATACAATTTGAAATATTAAGCATTCAAAATATGTATTGAATTGCATTAAATGTAAAAATGTTAAAATATTTTAAGTACAGTGGGTGTGACTCACAAGAGGAATCTGAGCACAACAATAACAGAGAAAAGAGAAACGGGATAAGTTTTGGTGGTGAAAAGGGACAAAACAGTGAAACCCTAGCAGTTGACTTGCCGGCAGCGGCACAGTGATAGCGTGGTGGCAGCGGCAGTCAGAAGATGGATCAAAAGTTAGGTTAGGGTTTTGAAGTATTGGGCTCTGATACCATGATTAAATCCCTAACAAAAACCAAATACAAAATATATACACTTGTAATACCCTAATGGGCTATGTTACAAAACATAATTCTAACAGATAGTACTTAGGTTTCTACAAGCTCTTTCCTTATCATCAATTTGAGCCGCAGTGGTTAGATAATTGGACAATCCCATTTTCATTTCAATACTTGCTGCGAAACAGGCAAAAATTCTTTATACCAATGATATTCAGCGCCTTTATTTTCAACCGTGTCGAATTAGTTGGATATTTGTCAATCCGGTGTGTCCATCCTTCAATTTTTGGGTAGACTCTCGCACAGATACTTCTACTTCTCACAATGCGCCTAGGAACCATTATTGACAGGGAAGGATTATGAAGAATATCTTGCATACCAAGCCTACAAGCATCTCCATCTACTATTGATGTGATCACTCACTCGGGTAATAGTGTCCGGCTCTTCTCCCAATCTGTTCCGGTGAGCCATTGGGTTATTGATTAAGGTGCTCTGACCATGTCTCTGTACCCTTCATCTTTTCTCACATTTAAATTCTTCTTTTACATTCTGTTACAATGGCTGAGAGCTCTCAAGCCTCTGCAAAGGCTATTAGTCGTGCCCATCCTTTACCAAACATGTCTCTAAAATTTATCCTATACGTTCCTAATTATCCCTTTAGTCTTGTTTCTTTAAGTTGATCAAGCCCTTAAATTGTACTCACATTTGACATTGATTTTTTTTCCCTATCCAGGATCGCAACATGGGACAGATGATTGGCGTTAGACGTGAGTTACATGGGCTTTACCATCTTAACCTAAGTCTTCTCATGTTTATCCTTCTGTTGTGTGCTCATCCACCACCTCTCCAGAGCTCCTTTACCAACATTTGGGTCATTCCAGCCTATCAAAGTTACAAAGTCTTGTCCCCACTTTATCTTATTTTTCGTCTCTCTTATGAATCTTGTAAGCTTGGGCAACAATCTCGAATTAATTTCCCCAAGTAAGTTAATAATCATGTCGACGTACCTTTTGGTTTAGTTTATTTTAACAAATGGGGTCCAAGTCGAACTCAGTGTTTGGTTTTCGTTATTTTGTTACATTTATTGATGATTTCTCTCGATGTACTTGCGTTTACCATATGAAAAATTGGTCCTTATTTTCTATTTTTGAGAAGTGTTATAATGAAATTCACACAAAGTTTGGGGTTACTATTAAAGTCTTGCATAGTGATAATGCTCCAAAATATTTCTCTGATCCTATGACTCGTTTTCTCTCATCTCATGGGATCTTACACCACTCTTTTTATGCATACACACCCCAACAAAATGTGTTGCTGAGTGCAAGAGTCGTCATCTCATAGAAACTACTCACACACTTGTCGTCCATCATTATGTTCCAGACTTCCACCAATTAATCGCATGCCCTCGTCTGTTCTTCAATGTCAAATTCCTCATCAATTGTTATTTTCTCGTGATGCTATTTATCATTTACCTCTTTAGGTTTTTGGGTGTACATGTTTTGTCAACAATCACTCTCCAAATCGGGACAAATTCGCTCATAAGGCTCGTAAGTGTGTTTCCTTGGGTATTCTCGCCTTCAAAAGGGATATAAACCTTCCACCATATCGACTCCTCTTCCTCACACCCTCTTGATCCCATTACCACTAGTGTGGATGGTGCCTTAGATGGCTCACGTTCGTCACTAATCTCTTCTCCATCTGCGATCCCCACTTCTCTCGATGATCGTCCTCTTGCTCCAAAGCTAATCGTACCACTCGTAATCCTTATCCTATTTATAATTTCCTTAGTTATCATCGTCTTTCCCTTGCCTAATTTGCTCGTGTCTAATTTGTCTTCAGTTTGACTTCCTAACTCCCTTTGTGAATCAATTTCTCACCATGGGTGGCGCCAAGCAATGCTAGATAAGATGGTTGCCTTGAATGGTACAGGTACGTGGGATTTAGTTCCGTTGGCCCGGATGGCCAAGTTGATCGCCTTAGGGCAAGATTGGTTGCCAAGGGGTTCGCATTGGTTTATGGTGAGGATTACACGGAACTTCTCGGGGGTTGCTAAAATGCCCTCTGTTCTTGTGTTATTATATGTGGCTACCACTCATTGTTGGTCCCTTCACCATCTTGATATTGAGAATGCCTGCCTTCCTTCATGGAGATATTCAAGAGGAGATATATATGGTGTAACCACCGGGTTTTGTAGAACAAGGGGAATCTAATTTGGTTTGCAAATTTCGTCGATCTTTATTCTCCATGTGCTTGGTTCGGATGATTTAGTTCCGCGGTATAGGAGTTTGGATTGATTCGGAGTGTCATATTACGGTCTTTTATCAACAATTCTTGGCCAGTGCTTGCTCCTTCTTATCTACATTGATGATATTGTTATCATTGGGGACGATCTAGATGAGATTGCACGATTAAAAGAACATCTTCACAAGCAGTTTCAAACCAAAGATTAAGGTCCTTTGAAATATTTTCTTAGCATCGTTAAGTGTTGTGAGCCAGTTTTTAGAATCTTTATATACTGCTCATTTGGACTGCAGTTATGCGCATTTTGAGGTATATTAAGGGATCGCCTGGTAAAGGTATACAAAGGTCTATTATATACCAATCATGGCATACTGAAGTGGTTGGTTACTCGGATGTTGATTGGGCAGGGTCTCCTACTTATAGGCGATTACCTCAGGGTATTGCATCTTTGTAGGGGGTAATCTGATGTCTTAGAAGAGACAAAGGCAAGGTGTGGTTTCACAATCCACTGTTGAAGCAGAGGCTTTGGTGGCTCAAGAGTTTGTTTGTGATGTGTCTCAAATGAAGCTATTTTGTGATAATCAAGCTGCCATAAATATTGCCTCCTATCTCTTGTTTCATGAACCAACTAAACACATCGAGATTGATTGTCACTTCGTCCGCGAGAAAGTGTTATGTAGATGCATCGTTACGAGTTATGTTCCTTCAATGATCAGTTAGCTGATATCCTCAGTAAATCTCTTAGCTTGAGGGGAGTGTTAGAAATTTAGAATTATATTGTGTAGTTAAGGGCATATTGGGTTGGCCTACCTCTGGCCCGCTAGGCTATCTTTAACCATGACGTACCTAACCACCCAACCATCTCATTATTAATTAATTTCTCTGTCTTCCACATCATCAATATTCATCTCAACTCAACCATTACCTACTTTATCAATAACCACCCAACCATCCAACCACAATATTATATATATTATTTTAATTTTTACAATTGTAGATTATGTTGAAATATAAAAGAATTAATGTATCAAAAATATAAAATATTTTATCTTATTTATAAAGAATAAGAAATCTAAATATTAATATATTCTTTATATATTTTTATTATATATTATAAAATTGGTTAAATATATCAAAATTGATATATTATGTATTTAATAAAATATAGCAAGAGTGGTCTCTATTCGTATAGAACGAAAAATTATAAAATTTAGTATATTTTAAAATTATATTTATTTTTCTTGCTGAACAGCCTGTAGGCTAGGAAATGGTGGTGGGGCCCATACCACACAAATTACAAATGATAAAAGGGGGGATAGGGCCGGGTGGGGGAATCGAACCCCCAACTTATAGGTTGGGAGTCGGGTGACTTGACCACTAGGGTAAGTCCACATCCCCTTTCAAATTATATTTATTGAATTATATAAAAGATTAATTATTTTAATATATAAATTTAAAAGAATCACTTAACGGAGACGCTTGTCACCATCCCATTAGCCTAAATTAAAGAGACCAAGTGGTCTCAAAATTGGGATGGTTGACCACCCCATGCAACCACACCACCATTTTTGTTGTTTTTTGTTTTAAATTAAATTAATGTTGACGTGGCAGAGACCGGTCTCATGCAGGATCATGGATAAAGATGGTCTTAGGGTATTACAAGCGTATATATTTTGTATTTGGCCTTTGTTATGGAGTGAATAGAAAATACCCTTTTACAGTATCCGTAATACACACTACTGGTCTCACTTCACCAATGCGACCTTACCGTTCGGCGCTCACGACCACACTCGACTCCATTCTATAGCTGATTTTAACAATTCACGCCACTTTTCCGCCACCATTGCTGCACGTGTGCTCTCTCCACCACCACTGTCATTTTCTTGCTGAGGCACACACTTCAGATCCCTTTGTCATTACTCCAAAACAGATTGTTGGAAATTCCAATTATGCCTTATGATCCAGTGTTGATCCTTCCCACTGGTTGCACATTCATCTCACCATCAGTGACTTACACAAGCATAAGATTGCATCCCTTCAACCAACGCCTTATTTGTCTCGTTCTAGTAATTCCATTTCCCTTACTACGTAACCTAGTTGTTGGACTTGATTAAGGTGCTTCTTAAGGTGCTTATGGTAATCTATCTCTTTTCTCTACTTACATCAATCTAATTCGTTGTCCTTTGTAACTTTGGCACCAACGCTCCTGCCATAGCTGTTGGCAATATACAATTTGCTTTCAAGACTTTATTGGATTCCACTTTATATGTTACTCATTCTCCATCAAATATCTTAGCATTAGCTAGAGCTTTAAATTACTAAATTATTTCATCAGCTTTTTTATGTATGCCTTCTCGCTTTAGGATCGCACTTCAGGGAGAATGATTAGTACCTAACATGAGGCTCACTTGCATTACCATTTAGACCTGTCCAACTTTTCAAAGATGTGCTTACTTTCGTTTTACCATAGTTGCTTGACCTCACTGGCAATTCGGTCATCCTAGTTTGTCCAAGTTCAATAATCCAGTCCCAAGTTTGTTTGGTTTACTTTCATCTTGTGTCTCTGGGCAGCTTCATAAATATCCTCGTGTTTCATTTCCCAAGCTTGTTAATAAATGGGTAGTGAACCTTTTATTATAGGTCATTACGATATTTTGGGTCCAAGTCGAACAGAGTTTGTACGGGTTTTGATACTTTATTATATTGGTTGATGACTAATCTGAATATACTTGACTTTATTTAATGAAAAAATGCACCAAATTTTTCCCTAATTTCGAGTTCTTAGGATGAAATTAACATACAATTTGGTGTGCCTTAAGACGCATTGCAGTGATGTCCCGTAAGTATTTTTCTCATTCCATGACTCCGTCTTCCAGCAATATTTTACACAAGCTGATGAATACACCTCCAACAAAAATAGGGTGACTAAGATCAAAAATAGACATTGGATTAAGACTCCTGGAACTCTTCCTTTACATTATAATGTTACCTAATGTTGTTCTTACCTTATACTCTTAATCAAATGCCTTTATTTGTTTCATCCGATCAGGTTTCTCTTCAGTGTTTTCACCCCAACCCTTTGTATTATTTTTCTCTTAAGGTTTTTGGTTTTGGGAGTATCTACTTTGTGCATGATCATACTCCGGGATAGGTTGACAAACCACTCTTAAATGCATATACTTGGGGCACTCTCATGTTCATAAAGGTTATATGTGTTATTCCCCAACAACCCATTAGTATTATTTCTTTGGTGATGTAACCATCTTCGTGTCCACTCTTTCTTACTCTCCTGCCTCGGAGTCACTTCCGGTATCTAACGTACTATCTATTCCCTGCCCGTCACCCATTGTTTCAGTTGATTTACCCCTTAAGCCCATTTTTATCATCACCAGCCTTGAGCTCCTAATGTGATTGCCCCTGAGCTATATCCATGCCCAACACCTCACAGTTCCCACTATTGTTCATGCAAGACACCTCACAGCCCCAACTATTGTTCACAAGGTTCCCATTCAACATGGGAACCCCTGCCCCATTCACATTTTTTTAGCTATTTATCATCATATATATATCTCCGCTTTATTTTTTTGTCATGTCCAACTTCTTTCTACCCTATGTCAATATTCTTTACTCCTCCTGCAAAGCCCTTACACAGAGCTGAGAAGCTATTGGTGGATGAAATGGACGCCTATCATGCCAATGGTACTTGGGAATTAAATCCATTACCCAAGAGGTAAAGCTATGGATGTGTAATGCCATTAAGGTGGCATCTGACAAAAAACTGCTTGCTTTCAGACTCGCCTTGTTGCAAAGGGGTTTACTCAAGTGTTTATTGAAGATTATACTGAGACATCCTCTCTCATGGCCAAAATGCCTTATGTTCAATTGCTACGTACTAGCATAAACCCTATACAAAGATGGTTTTACACCAGTTAGATACCAAGAATGGTTTCTTCAAATTTATATATGGAGCAACTGAGCAACCTTAGTTTTGTTGTTTGGTCTTGTTTCTAAGCTTCATCACTAGTTGTATGGCATAAAACAATCTCCTTAGAGGTTGGTTTAGTTAGTTTAGCACTGCTGTCCAAAGCTTTGGCATGATCAGAAGTGAATATGATCAGTCTTTTATAGCATACTCGAAATGGTGTGCAGCTATATCTTCTGGTGTACGAGATGATATTCTGATTACTGGCCATGATCAAACCAGCAAGTTTAACTTCCCAACGGATCCTAGTTCAACATCTTTATTAGTAAGAGTCGTATCTCATCTAAGATCAGTTCAATTATATTCTTACCAAGGTATTGTTTTATTTAACTTATTTCTTGAACTTATTACCTATTCTTAATAAAGTCATATTAGATTAGACCAAATCTTGAAGATTTAGATCAAACCAAAAACATTCAACCATATCACACCAGACCAAACAAGCAAGTTTTAAATGAGACATTACTAAGAATAATCATCACAAGGATACCTACCGAGAGTAAGGACATGCACTTGTCTTCTCCCAAATTTTCAAATTTATTTATCCAGAAAAAATAAGCAAGAGGATAATGGGGCCAACGACACATACACATTGTCACCCACAAACTAAAATTTTTTATTAATTATATAATTAACGAAATGTGTAATTAAATCAACTATATCAATAAATTAAACTAATAATATAAATTAAATTTGTAAGACAAATAAATTTATGCATAAACATTAGTTGTGTATATAATTTATATAATTAAGTGTATAAATTAAATAAGAAACGCAATAAATACATATATACACAATGTTAATATATTACATTTATAACATGGTTTCTCCTCTCTTCTTCGAAAATCAGGTGTTCTAATCTTGATTTCTTAAGGCTTAATCTGAATTTTGTGTCACCCTCCCTCGCTTTATTATCCTAACAACTGGGAAATTACATACTCTGTTTTGATATTGGTTTTTGTCCGTCTTTACTGTTGCATATCAGTTTTCAGGACCTAACATATTTTATTTAATGTAATGAAATACTTCCTCCGTAATTTAATGATGTTAACGTTTGCATAGTCAACACTATTTATTGAGTAACTTTGATTCGACTTTTTAACACAGTTACATAAGATAAAATATAGTCAAGTGAGATGTTAAATTCGTTTAATCACGTGGTTTTGGAATATTAAACTTTTACAATTTTTACTTTTATACAATTTCAGATATTAATTGTTAAATATTTGCATTAAATTACGTGAAAACATAGAATGTTAATATCATTAAATTACGGAGGGAGTATAATGTACTATTATTTATAAATATATTTTTATTTAATTTTGAAAATAAACGGTAATAAAAATATAAAAACCGAAAGAACTTAAACTTTAATTACAAATTTTTAATAATAATATAAAAAGTAAAAATAGAAAAAATGAAAAATTTAAAATTTAATTAAATAGAAAAACTGAAAATTTTAAAATTTAATATAATAAAATAAAAATAGAATAAATTCAATTCAATAATTAATAATAAAAATCAAAAAATATATATACAACATAGAATTACATTTTAAACATTAGTATAAAATATAATAATTATACATTCAAATAAAATAAAAATAGATAAAAGAAAAGAATTAGTATAGTTAAATAATTAATATATATTTCTAAAAATTAAATAAAAAAATTATTTATATAATAACATTATATTATATTTCATTAGATCGAATAAAATATAAAATATAAAATAAGATAAAAATATAATGATAAAAAAGGTACCAAATCGATTAATAATAAAAATTTAGGGGACTAAATTGGTTAAAAGAAAGATAAATGACGTTAAAAGAAAGATAAATGACTAAATTAGTTAATAAGAATACTTGAGGAGGCCAAATGATGAAATTGGTTAAATTATGATAAGTAAGGACGATTTTAGTAATTAGCAAAATTAAAGGACGAATTTGGTTCTTATTCCTATATATGTGTGTGTGCGTGTGTGTGTGGGTGTTTGTGTCTTATTTATCTTATTTTGACCCAATAGATAGTTAGGCCGACATATGCTTCGTCTAAATGACACGTATACCAATACACATTTTTTACGGTTAATTTTTACTTAATTTTGGGCAATATAGAAAAATACTTTTCATTCCCTTTGTTCAAAGCTATCTTACCTCCCTCAGGACAAAAACATGGTTTAGAACACATATAGGCTCCATGTCATTCAGAACTGAGCAAAGATTTGTCAACCTCTGCATTGCCGCTTCCAACCTGTCACCAAAAAAACAAAATGAGAAAAGAAATAGGCAACCAATAAATGTAATAATATATATATATATATATATATATATATATAAAAGAAGGGATCACAAGATGAAACTCACATTTTGATAGAACTGTTATTTTCTGGATAGCTCTCATAGCCAGGTAAATGAAAACCATAGGATGCTTTTGGAGATTTTGTGGAAGGAATAGAAAATCTGGATGTCAAATTCATGAGATTCGCTGCTTGGTCTGGGAGAAGCTGAGATTTTAATACAAGGATGCAATAAGAACAATATGACAAACTAGAATCATATCACAACAGCATGCAGAAGAGTAATAACCTGCATCTCAAGAGATCCAAATCCCCCTTCTGAGTCAAGAATATTTATTAAACCTTCCAGCCCTCCCATAATAGATTCAATGAGGGATTCAACATACAAAACTGCATCTCGCCCAATTTTAGTCACCTATATTCAGTACACATTATGTATTGTGGCTTTTGTGCCTAAAATTCACAAGGTACAATGCTCTCTACATTGTCTATGATTGAAACATATATCAATACCTCTTCTGGAACAATTGGTGAAGCACACTCTGGAAAACTGCTGGCCACTCCTAGCCAGGCACAGCAATGTTGTGGCCTACCCTCTGGACCAAACATGGTATTTCGAAAAACCTACAGTAACCATCAGGACAGATGAAAGTATAGACTAGTTCTAAAAGAGAATCTAAGTGTACAAATGTAACTTACAGATGTAAGATGCTGGTGGTAAAAGTAAAGTTTTTTCAGATTTCCATGCTTTGATAACTGAATTTCAAGCTCATCAACACATCTGCAAGTGAGCAAATGTATGAGGAACATCCCTTGTATCAAAAAAGAATAATCGTAAGATGCATTTGCAATCAACCCATAATTGATGAGGTGAAAGGAAAACGGTTGATTAATTTAGATCACCAGATACACTAGACTCAAAACCTAAGATGTGTGCCTCAAGAAATTAACTAAATCAACATGCGCCTCAAGCCTTGACATTATGAAGACCATGTGCCCATCAGGTTTTAGCAGATTAGCAGTGTCCTGGGAAGGATACCACGTTATGAAGCCCAAAATAGAAAGAAGAATGAAGCAAGAGCGAGCACCTGGACCAATTATATGCAGCATTTCCTTCTGACAATAAGCCCTCTTTGCCAGTAGATACTGTAGCTTTCTCCAAATGTCTAATGTTAATTGATGATCGAGCAGAAGTGACAATCATCAATACAGAAAGCCAATCCTTGCGCAACTCCTAAATGTGAATACAAATAACAGTTAGCAACTCAAAATGAGTATAGAAACAACAATAAGTTTTACACAATTGGATGAAAGGTGGTGACCAGTGTACGTCACCGGTCAGTTTCTTCTTACACCTTTTGCAATGTCCTATAAAGGTGTTTAGATAAGCTCAATATATGCACTTATTCTCATTGAGTAGAAAGATCCATCCCAAAACAAATTGGCAATGGCTGAAGTAGCTCCTATCCATACAAGCAAAGGGGCAGCCCACCGATTTATCAAGATGTTGAGATCCCACATCAAATTAAGATGTGACACTCCATGGTTTATGTAGAGAAGAGTCAATTTACCTATCACCAAATGGTTTTAGATGTAAACTTGTAATCCTCTTACATGGTTTTTACATGGTATCAGAGCATTTTGATCCTGGTCATGTGATTCAGTTTCAAGATGAATATCATCTTAAGCGGGTGTGTTGAGAATTGAGATCCTATATCGGATAAGATGTGGCACTATGGTTTACATGGAGGAGAGTTACTTCACATATCATCAATTGGTTTTAGATGTGAGCTTTTCTTATCCATGGTTTCTACATGGCTCTTATAAGTTATACCATATTAAATTATTGACAGGAGGAAACCAATTGGCCTCTATCCCAAATAAACAAAGAGAAGGTCCACATCTTTTCTGACGTGGGAACTCTACACACTCAAGACGATATTCATCTCGACACATGTCCCATCCACGATACTATGTTGAACCATGGATGGGAGGTTCTACCCTAAAACCAATGAATATGGGTGGATCTCAACACACGCCCTCGAGATGATATTTATCTCAAAATCGAATCCCACGTTCAGGATCGGTGTGGGACAGCCCACCAATTTATCAGTGTTGGACATTTTCAACGGCTTTTAACTTCGAATATTGTTTTTTCATGATGTAGAGTTTATGGCAAGTCAAAGTAGAATTTAGTTGAGTTCATCAATGAGATATTTATTGGTGATTATCTAGAAGATTGTTCTTGATAACAGATCCTTCATACACTTTCTAAATATTTCTTTTCATCTCCCTTTTTCAACTAAGAAAGTAACATCATCAGTGCAGTTCAATAATATTTTTCGAACAAAATTAAAAGAGACTTGATGAGAAAGCTTACTGATAAATCACATGTGATGGCAGAAATATTACTGCCCTGGGGCTTAGGTATATTCTCAAGATGCTGAACAATCCTTTGAAATAGCCCCTTCAAGGTTGAATCAAGGTCAAGAGCAACCATCCCAGGAGTACCCAATAAAAAGCGAATTCTACCAGCACAAGATGACAGGTATGATAAGGCATAGCCTCGAATGGCTGAGAAAAGAACAGAAATTTTTTCCAATATTAAAATTAAATGGCCAGTACCTAAAGTTTAATGGTGGAACACAATAGTAGCTGCATACATGTTCTAATCATCAGGAAGATCTAAAGGATAGGGCAGCCTTTATGTCCATTATCCCATGATTAGACATCACTCCCATAAACTTAAGTACTTGAAAGAATAAAAACCTATAAAAAAAATTGGCTTGTGTACACGGCTTTACTGAAAACGACACTGATGCGCAGGGGGCATGTTGGAATATGATTATATGAATAAGTAAAAAATGATAAACATTATCATTCTACAGTTTCATGCAAACGACTATAACCAGAAAAGAGAAAAACAGCTACTTGACTTCCAGGCACCAACCTGCAATATACTTGCGAACGAGGCAGCAGAGGTGGTCCATTCCATCCAATAAATACCCAATGGTTGGATCATTCGGATCCTACAATCAAGTGTACAATCAGCAGGAGATGAAAATCAAGAGATATGTCGCAAATATATTTAAAATCAAGGACAAGAAATATAAACTATTACCCAAAAATTCATGACAGAAGAAATAGATTGAATGATATTCTTACAATTTCAACAGGTACAACTCGTGATGTTTTTGATCTAGAAGATCCTATCCCAACATGTTGAAAATACCACAACACCTCACTCTGTGCAAAGGCCAAGGCAGAAAATACCATCTGTTCAACAAACAGAGACCTATTAACAAATGGCAGAAGGATGTTCAATTGACATCTGCACTGAGAAGTTTTGTGACCGCACTTCATTATTATAAGAAAACCCGTGACTGTGGAATCTTGTATATTTGTATCTTTGTTTGGAGTACAATATTCATATTTGCAAGATTTAGGAAGGCAAGCTTGCAAAAACTATACACATCATACCTGAATATTAGGCGCCAATAAACTTGGTTGATCAGTAAAGAACAGAACCATCCTTCCAATCTCCTGCTTCAATAATATTCTTCTCTCGTGGTGTATTGCATCACAGGATTGTATCGCTTGCTCATGCACTTCACTGCTATGATCAAAAGCCATAATATTACTTCCTCTGTCTCATTGTAAACGTTACATTGGAGTTTTTGTTACTATCCACTATTTAACTTTGACTCAAATTTTTATCATAGTTATGCAAGAAAAAATATATTCAAGTGAAATCTTGTTAGATTAGACTTTTCATAATTTTTACTTGTACACAATTTAAGGTATTAATCATTAAAAATGTGCATTGGCATGGGTGTATGAGCCCAACGTAGCAATTACACTGAGACGGACGTAATACTCCCTCTCTCCCATTTGAAATGTCCCAAAACTTTTGCGTATTTTTGGACACGCGGTCTAATGCATTTGTTTAATAATTAATATCTTAAAATGTAGAGAGAAGTAAAAATTATTAAAATATATATATATTTTAAAACTACAAGATTAGACGAATCAAACAAGACCGAACTTGACTATATTTTTCATTTATATAATTGTGACAACATTATGTCAAAATTGATCAATGAACAATGTCGAAAGTCAAAATGAGACATAACAAGTGGGACGGAGGGAGTATTAATTAAGTAATTTGGCTACAGACATACCAAATTACTACTACTTTAAATATAGCCATATAACTGATAGAAACAAAAAGGCCAGTGCTGACAGCTGAACCAAATTTTCATATATTGAAATTGTTTCTGAATAGGGTTAATAATTGTACATACAAGCCTCCTCAACATTCATGTATATAGATGTGGAATACACGGGATAAAGACTAGGATTAAGGAAACAAAATCACAATCAAATCTCACAAATTATGTTTATCTCTCCTAAATATCTTGCTCTCCCTAGAGCATAAGTATCATAAAGATTCAACCTTGTCGCGATGTTAATTGACAAATGACAAGGAACTCGAATGAGTACTCCTTGGAGTTGCTAGTAAATGACAATCCATCTCAATGTGGTGGGTTCTTTCATGAAATACTTGGTTGAACGTAATATGAATCACAGCTCGTTCGTCACACATAAGTGTCATAGGAGAGATTTTGAAAGCCAAGCTCTTTAAGATTTTTCAACCAAATCAGTTCACATTTTGCAATGCCATGGCCATATGCTCTGACACAGCTCTCAAACGTGCAACAACTGTTGTTTCTTACTTTTTCAAAATCCAAAGATTCCCTCCTAAAAACACTCGATGCCCTGAAGCTAAGCATCAATACTATGATCCAGCCCCCTTTACCATCTATGTACCCTATCAGCGAATGCCGTGGGGTGTTTGCAGTTAAATTTATTCCCGATGGTGCCGCTGATCTGCACATAAAGGGTACACACAAGTGTATCTGGATTGCACATAAACTTTTCCCTCAGCTAATATGACTTATGTTCATGTATACATTGCTTTAGTAGATATGCATACAGTTGATATTAAAAACGTTCCCTTCAGGAAACCATCTATATGGTTCTGTTGCTTAAAGTCACATTAAGTTTTCCGATTGAATAAGTCAATATCCAGTTTGAAGCAGTCACAAAGAGCCTGGTTTGGGTGTTGTTTTATTGATGTATTATGGAATTTGGGTTACTACAATGCCGTGGATGATATTATCACAGGTGAGGTTCGTTCGGGATTCATCTCCTATAACCCTTCCACCACACCAAGTTCCAAAATAAAGATTTCAAACAACTCAGATACTTTCTAGGCATTGAGGTTTCACGTTCTAAAGAGGGAATTTGTTTATCACAGTAGAAATATACCCTTGATTTGGGTTATTAGAGGCTAAACCAGTGGATAGTCCTACGGAGCCGAATGCTAACCTAGAAGAACAAAATTGGGCAACCTAAGCCGCCAATAAACATAGGAACAACTAATCCAACACTGCCCCTCATGTTAGATTAGACGCGATGTGAAGTGCCGCTTGATTATCACAGATCCAACTTTGACTCCTCACAGAACTTAAGTTCATGGAGCAGTTGCTGTATCCACATAAGCTCAAAAGCAACTAAGGCCATGGCATGATACTCAATTTCAGCACTTGATCGAGCAACAACATCTTGTTTCTTACTCTTCCATGACACAAGATTGCCTCCTACAAAGACACAGTATCCCAATGTAGATCGTCTATCAGTATCCTGATCAAATGGGGGAGGCAATAAAGATGTTATTAGCACATAGAGCATCAATTGAGCGAAGAAATAAAGTCCCAATGTTATTAGCGCATAGAGGAGCCCATGGGATGACCTAAAGCTTCCGAAAAACAGAGTTAATAAAGTTAGAGTTCATATATCAAGTAAGAAGTTGCCCGCTCAGGAAGTATTCTCCATCATATCAGGAGAGGAGAATAGACGTTCAGTAATGCTCGAGACATGGTTTTGTCATGATTATAGAACCCCAACCACTTAAAAGGGAGCCATCAAAGCCTAAAATGAAAGAGATGAGTTGTGGAGTTCGTATTGCAAGAAGACACACCACAAGAGGGATGCTTGTTTCCGCATGGAAAAGAACAAGTACTAAAGAACTTAAGAGGAGTCAAAAGGAGTTCCCTACTTTGGAGATCAGGAGACACCAACTTTGAATCCACAGGCGGATCTGGATATTAAGAGGATGTGAGAAGAAATCAATCAAATCAAAGGCATGCTTGCTTGATTCACTAATCAAGCCTTCTGCTTCGACTGGTTTATGCTCTTTGTCTAGAATGGTAAGTGTTTAGCATCTCTATTTTATAATGCTTCAAATCAATCTCCTTCCTGGATTCTAGATTCAGGTGCAACTAATTATATGTCCTATAATACTAAATGTTTTCTTCATGTAAACCAAGTTCTACTATTCATAATGTTTTGAATATAACTGGACTTAACCAAGTTAGGCTATCTTCCTTCACTTGTCCTAAATGATGTCTTAAATGTTCCTAAACTCACCACCAATCTTATCTCTATATCTAGATTAACCAATGATTTGAAATGTACAATATCCTACAATAATAATCAGTGTGGTTTTCAGGACCAGGGGAAGAGGATTGGAGCTGTTGAAGTTCAAGATGGCTTTACTCTATGAATAGCACAAAACCTCTGGCTAGCTCTATTTCCGAAAGACCTAGCTCCGAACTCGGCTTAAACATAACAGACTAGATCATCCCTCTTTTCAATCTCCTAGAATAAGATTTCCAAAGTTGGTTAAATGTCGATGTTTTAAATTTTCATTGTGAGATGTGTAAGCTTCACCATCATGTATCTTTACAAAGCTCTTCAAAAAAAATAAATAAATAAATAATCTTCAGCTCCTTGTCATTTAAAACACTCATAGCATTGGAATGAATGGAGTAAAACGATTTGTCACATTTATTGATAACTACATTAGGTTTACGTGATTATTTTTTAATGAAGGAAAAATTTGAGGCTTCAGGAATTCCTTAAAACAATTTTTAATGTATTCAAACACAGTTTGAAGTACAAATAATAAAAATAAAAAAATAAAAAATAAAATAAATAAAAGTAACAATGGCAAGGATACTTCAAAATCTAAAATAATATTTTGAAAATGTTTTGCCAAGCTAAAGGAGTAATTCAAGAATAGACATTTTAAATGTGACTAGAGTACTACTTTTTCAAGCTAATGGCCCTTTGAAATATTGGAGCGAGGCTGTAAAAACAGTCACTTTCCTCAACAGAACTCCTTGGATTTTAGAGCAAAAGAGTCCTCCTGGGCAACTATTTACTGTGCATACTCTATCACACCCTCTTTTCCCGTTTAAATCTTTTGGGTGCAATGCCTATATTAATATTCATAAGAAAAATTAGAGCAAGGTAGACCCAAGAGCTGTAAAATGCCATATCCTTGTATACTTCAAGGTTAAGGTGTTCTTCCCAGGCTTCAAAAATTGTCTCTATTGATGTGTCTTTTAATGAATCTGAAATATTTTTCCCAAACAAAAAATCTTAAATCACCTTAAATCTTCTTGGCAAGTTACCAGGCATGTATTAAATATATAAGAAAAATTAGAGCAAGGTAGACCCAAGGGCGGTAAAATGCCATATCCTTGCGTACTTCAAAAAGTGATAAAGGTGTCTTTTAGTGACTCTGAAATATTTTTCCCAAACAAAAAATCTTAAATCACCATCTTCTTGGCAAGTTACCAAGCATGTATTAAACATAATACACACACACAAACAAACAAAAAAAAAAAAATCCATTTGTCAAAATTTTATCTTTAACTGAGAAATTTAATTTTTGTTAATATTATTAAGTGTAAATTTAAATTCTATTAAGAATAAGCATTACAAAATATTGAAATAATGATGTATTTTATATAATAATTTTAAATTTTAAAAAGTAAATAAATAAATTGGACGGAAAATATAATTTATTAGAATATTTATATCATTTAAATATTTTGTCAAAACAATGCGAATGCACGGGATTTCATCTAGTACATATATAATATATACTCCCTCCGTTTTTCTTTTTTTAAAAAAATGAAGCATTTGCATAGTTGTTACTATTCATTGAGTAACTTTGATTTAATTTTTTAAAACAATGAGATATTGTTTTCATCTAATTGCATAGTTTTAGAATATCAAATTTTTATATTATTTACTTTTATACAATTTGAGATATTAAGCGTTAAAAATATGTATTGAATTGTGTGAAATGCATGAATGTTTCAATTTTTTGAAAACGAATGGAGTATATATATATACTAGAAAAGGTTCTTTAAGGCCTAAACAATTATCTAGGGATTTTGTAACACTCCATTTCCAGCACAACAAAAAGAGGTATTACTCTAGATGTTGCCGACTTAAGATTGATCCTACAAACCAACATGAGCTCTTTCTAGTGCACTTTGGCCTCACTCACACACACCCTGGGAGACTATACTCTCCTCGTTAAACATTCTAAAGAAGGTAACCTCACTACATTACTAGTATATGTAGATTCATTAAATAATCTAAAGAAAGTAACCTCACTATATTCGTAGTATATATAGATGAAATAACTGTAACAAATCAGAGGAGAAGTTGGCCCAAGAGAAAGTGATGTCTCAACTGAGTCTAGAAGTCCGAAAATTTGGCGTATTCTTCTTGAAAGGGCTAAGAGACTTGCGTAGTCATGACAAACAAGGTCCAAGGATAACAAGGTCCAAGGACAAACAAGGGCTAAATTATTTCACATGAAAAGAAACTAATCAATCAAGGACATATCTCATCAATTTCCAATACAACAGTGTAGACAAACTTACAATGTTGGGTTACCTTTGCCCATGTGGTCTCTAGAGATGGTTCGTTGTGGGATGGTAGTACATGCACTTTTACACCAAGCCATCAAGGTCAGCCGAGGGTTTTGGTGGTGTGGTAAGTTTGTCCTTTTACTTCTTTAAGTTTGAGATGGAGCTCACTAATAGAATCAAGTTCCAATAGTGGGCGATCAGGGTTTTTGAAGTATGGTGTTAGCAACAAGAACTTGGCTCAATTACAATGTAAGGAAATATTGAGACAAAGAAAGAATAGGCTTGACAGGACTCATCAAAATTTGTAAATAGATATAGTTATTCCGTGTTCACGGTTTATTAGTAAAAATACAATTGAGGGCACTATTATTATTATTATTATTATTATTATTATTATTATTATTATTATTATTATCTATATCTATATATATACTACCTCCGTTCCTTTTTAAATGGCACATTTTGACTTTTGTTATTGTTCATTAAGTAGCTTTGACTCGACATTTTAATACAATTATATAAGATAAAATATAGTCAAATGAGATCTTGTTGGATTCCTCTAATCGCATAGATTTAGAATATCAAATTTTTATAATTTTTAGTTATATGGAATTTGAGTTATTACGGATTAAAAATGTGTATTGGATTGCGTAAAATGTGGGTCCGTAGCACTTATTTAGGAACGGAGGAAGTATATAAAAGTAATATAGTCTAATTTCCCCCCACTTCCCCACCCCTCTTTTTCAACATCTCATTCGACTATTTTCTCCAATCTCAACAATCATATATACTCACTAAATCTAATATATATATAATCTAATTCAACTAACTCAATTATATATACTCCCTAAATCCATGATATATATAATCTAATATTTAATTTCAACAAACTCAATC
Source organism: Hygrophila difformis (assembly GCA_030278955.1). Lineage (NCBI taxonomy): Eukaryota > Viridiplantae > Streptophyta > Magnoliopsida > Lamiales > Acanthaceae > Hygrophila > Hygrophila difformis. Next base: position 58,268,303 of record JAOANR010000009.1, read on the forward strand.
ATATCATATATACTCTCTAAATCTATAATATATAACACTCTTAAAATTTTAAATTATTTCCATTAAATACATCTATTTGAACTAACTATAAATATATCCGATTATCCTTATTCTTTTCATTATCTCTATTCCAAATCTCATATTTTGCAATTTTTTTTTATTGCTTTAGAAAAATTTTAGTCATTTTTCTCTAATCTATATATCTATATATCTATATCTATCTATATATAAATATAAAAGTAATATAGTCTAATTTCCCCCCACTTCCCCACCCCCTTTTTCAACATCTCATTCGACTATTTTCTCCAATTTCATCAATCATATATACTCACTAAATCTAATATATATATATATATATATATATAATCTAATTCAACTAACTCAATTATATATACTCCCTAAATCCATAATATATATAATCTAATATTTAATTTCAACAAACTCAATCATATCATATATACTCCCTAAATCTATAACCTATAACACTCTTAAAATTTTAAATTATTTCCATTAAATACATCTATTTGAACTAACTATAAATATATCCGATTATCCTTATTCTTTTCATTATCTCTATTCCAAATCTCATATTTTGCAATTTTTTTTATTGCTTTAGATAATTTTTAGTCATTTTTTCTCTAATCTATATATCTATATATCTATATCTATCTATATATAAATATAAAAGTAATATAGTCTAATTTCCCCCCACTTCCCCACCCCCTTTTTCAACATCTCATTCGACTATTTTCTCCAATTTCATCAATCATATATACTCACTAAATCTAATATATATATATATATAATCTAATTCAACTAACTCAATTATATATACTCCCTAAATCCATAATATATATAATCTAATATTTAATTTCAACAAACTCAATCATATCATATATACTCCCTAAATCTATAACCTATAACACTCTTAAAATTTTAAATTATTTCCATTAAATACACCTATTTGAACTAACTATAAATACATCTGATTATCCTTATTCGTTTATTATCTCTATTCCAAATCTCATATTTTGCAATTTTTTTTATTGCTTTAGATAATTTTTAGTCACTTTTCTCTAATCTAATATTATTGCATAAATCATCGCGCGCATCACATAAAAGCTCCTACAACCATTCTGCAGGTGCAGTCAACAACACCATATTCACTACCAGAAAATTTTACTTTACATTTTATGGTACGGGCTCTTTTTTTATCATCGTTTTTCTCACTTTTTTTCTTAATAATATGTGGTCGGAAATGGACATGACCAAATTAAGTTTAGAAAATAGAATATTTGAATTTTTAAATATGGGTAGGGCCCCATCCCCCTTTTTCAACATCTCATCCGGCTATTTTTTTCAATTTCAACAATCATATATACTCACTAAATCTAATATATATAATCTAATTCAACTACCTCAATTATATATACTCCCTAAATCCATAATATATAACTAATATTTGATTTCAACAAACTCAATCATATCATATATATTCCCCAAATCTATAATCTATAATACTCTTAAAATTTTAAATTATTTCCATTAAATACACATATTTGAATTAACTATAAATACATCCGATCATTCTTATTCGTTTCATTCATCTTTATTCCAAATCTCATATTTTGCAATTTTTTTATTGCTTAGAATTTTTAGTCATTTTTCTCTAATCTAATGTTCATTCATATTTTGGTTTTTGTAGCGTTACGTGATTGACTCATGTGAATCGGTATGTATATGATTGTAACATGTTTTATGAACACTTTTTTCTATTTGTATTTTAGATTTTTTTTTCCTATTTTTTTGATATCTTATGATACTTTATATTTTATAGGTTATTTTAATCATTTAACAAGTTTCTTTCACCAATTTTTTTAAGGAAAAATATATCTTCCGTACAGCACATGTATGTTTATTAAAGATTCTCTTCATATAAAAAGTCACAGGACAGTTCAGGGAAGAAGGAAAATTCAAATATTGTCTCTTTTATTTATATTGATTTTTTTTTTTGCCTTTATAGTTGCAGGGATATCCATTGATAATGTTCAATGATAGAGTGGATTAAAGGCATGCACATCAATTTTCTTCCCAAAAAGAGAACTTGGCAAGGGTGTGATCGAATGCTTTTATAATCTATATTCGGGGGACAAGAAAAATGTGAACTGGGATGAAGATGGCTTTGAGATTCTCTTAACTTGATAGTGGATTTTCTACAATCACATACATTTTTGTTCACATTCAGAAATTTTTAAATACAATTTATGATGTATTTTTCTTTGATTTTATCCGTTATGTGGCTTGATTAGAGGAACTTAGGTTCGAAAATATCATGCCTAACCTTCAAAAGATAGTGGCAAACTTTGCTCATATAGTTATTCATTATGATGTAATGTTTGGTTGTGACGAGTTAAAAAAAAAATATATTGTCTTTGAATGTATCTTCATTTTTTTTAATGTATTCTGTATATTGTTTATGTCAATTATATATGTTTGTATGATTTACTTTTATGCTTTAGCCTTTCTCTATATTTTACTGTCAATACATATAGAGAATATTTATTTATTTCACGATCACAATAAATTACATATACAACAAAAAATAATTGATTCAAAATGATTTATACCATTTAATTAATAGATTATTGTGTACAAAATGATTTTACTTTATTTATACTAGAATTTTTCGTCCGCTACGCACGGGTGTTGAACTAATATGACAATATAAAATGAGAATATAGTGTTTTTTTGATTACATGAGATTCAAAGTCTTTTGCTTAAATAGTGGTTGAAATGCATGCAACAAAAAATTAAAGGGAAAATAAAGGAGATAGTAAAATGAATGAAGGAAATTCAAACCCATGTGGAGATAATATTAAATAAATTACTTTTACTATTAAAAAATTAAATATATATGGTTTTCTTTCATATCTAAAATGATGAGAAGAAGTGAAAAATAAATACCCTTAACTATTCAAAATTAGAAAAAAAAAAAAAAAGATTACTCCATCCGTCCCACTAATTCTGTCTCACTTTGTTTTTTGGTCTGGCCCATTACAATTGTCACATTTCCCTTTTTAGAAACAACTTATTCCATACACATCAACTAAAACATTGTATCAACAACACCATATTCACTACCAGAAAATTTTACTTTACATTTTATGGTACGGGCTCTTTTTTTATCATCGTTTTTCTCACTTTTTTTCTTAATAATATGTGGTCGGAAATGGACATGACCAAATTAAGTTTAGAAAATAGAATATTTGAATTTTTAAATTATTACGCTATTTTTCTTAAAAAATATAAATTTTACTTCCCGCGCATTGCGCGGGCGGGTGTGCTAGTTATTATTATTATTATTATTATTATTATTATTATTATTATTATTATTCGAAGAAATAATTACCCTAAATTTATTTATTATATACAAAATATATATGAATACTCTATGTTTTTCGTAGAATATCAGTAAAACAATGAAGTAATATTTTTACAAGTAGCATACTATTGAAACATAAAAAATATAACAAATTTATTAACTTTTAATAAAATTAAATGATTTAATAATTATAATTCCCATTAGAAGTATTCCAATTGATGTTTTTTCTTTACCGTCGAGCTTTGGTCAAATAAAATTAATTTGATTTTTTATAAGTTGAACTCTTATTAACAAAAAAAAAAAAAACAAAAAAACCAAAAAAAACAAACTTTTTTTATAATTTTATGATATGTGAGTTTAAATGAATGTATCATGTATGAATACTATCTCTTGGTGGTTAAACCAAAAAAGATAACTAAAATAATATTTGATAATATGGGTAAAATGTAAAATAGTTAAATTAAATAATTATTTATTAGAAATAATACTAAAAAATATATTAATATTTGGAATAAAACTATCAAGATAACTTTTTTAAAAAGTTAATAATAGTAACTTTTAGAAAATAGCTTTTTCTTAAAGCTATTGTTTGAGAAGTTCAAAACTATTCAAAGGGGGTCCGGCAAACACCCGCAAGATTTATGGAATCAAAATCACAATTAACTCTCCTAAATATCCTACAATTTATGCTAAAAGCCTAAAAAGCTAAAAATTCATCATTAAATTCTTTTATAAGCTCAGTGATCAATTCTGGGTTTCTGTAAGTACAAGAACATTGTGATGCAATATGATCAGAGATGCATCTTCAAAAATTTCTTCACTAGTCACTACCATTTGTGTTAAATGTATCTACAGCATCAATCATGTTTCCTCCTAAACCACCCCGCAAATTTCTCATGAACTGACAAGTGAATAAGGAAAACAGCTTAATTTGTCAGTACCTTATCATTTTCTCTACCTGCTTTGCAACACTGTACTCTAGATCTGCCTCTTTTTGCTTTGTTCGCCCAGACTTCGCTATCTTCTTCGATTCCAGTATGCGGGGTAAAACATATAGATGGTAGTCCTCATGCAATAATATATACTGCATAAATTAATTGCGAAATCAGATAAAGCATTTCATGATTTTAGAGCTGTAACACGGATCATAATAGATTTTACATTTGCTAGTTGTATAACTTTCCTATCTACTTAACTTATCAAGTAGTAAAACCAAAAGTTCGTCTAGTTAGAAATAGCCATACTAGTTTAGTGATGTTTTGCAAGGATTAAAAAATGATAACGACCAATAACTTATAATTCAGATATTATCTATTAGATTTACCTAGACGTTAAACACATACCATGATGTGATTTGATTCAAGCAAGAAGGCCTCATCTATTAAAATATCGTAGGAAATTTGCACCCAGCATAAAAATATGTGTGGATTAGGTGAGGTATAGAGGGCTAAAGCAACTTTTCCATAAATTGCCAATTGAAGCAACTAATAGTTCGACCATTCTTGAGTGAAAAAGTTGAGACAAGATAACAGAAAACAAGCAGTGTTCCAAGGATTTGTGTACAAAAATTAAAGTTACATCGACTTGATTGGTGGGATCAAAATATAAGCTAGGTAGAATGCAGAAATATTCATTCAATTCTATCCTGAACCACCTCTCGATGTCTGTAAATAACTGAGAGTAGTGTTCTCAGATTTATAAAACACTCTCATGGATTTACATGAAACACTTTTGCCAAATCAAAAGATATGCTTTGGTATGAAACTACAAGATATTTTCTCATTATTGACATAAAAAAATTTAAAAAAAATTTAAAAAAAAAACAAACAAACAAACACATACCTCATCCCGAAACAATGTCAGAACAAGGTTTTCCTTGAGCACAACCTGAAAGGATATGAAGTGCCATTTGCCATAAATCAGTAACTAATCACCAGAAAAACAAGTAAAAATAAAAATAAATAAATAAATGCTCATGTGTAATCTAACACCAACTTCACTCGAAAATTTAAAATATATATATATATATATATACAAAATGAAATTACGACAAATAAAAAAGAGATGGTCCTTGCAGAGTACCAAGGCAATGTCAATGCTCGTGACTCTCAAAAGCTCATCTGGACAAACCAAGTATCCAAATAACACCCATTCCCGATACGATGTAACATTTGCCAGGTCTTGGGCTCTCTGTAGAAAATGAACAATCCACACAAGTAAAGACATATTCCATCTAGAATGCCTGCATATTAGGTCATCCAGATTTTGAACTCAATGCTACACACAATAGCATATTGACTTAAACAAGAGCACCTCACTTACCATTGGATGCGCAGAATTTGTGAGTATGTCAGGATACCTAGGATGAAATGGGCTTAGAAACCCCTCATTACGCAGTTTCCTTGTATCTGTAGACAAAAAAATAATTGGTCCTACAGCCTCTAACACCTGGTTAAAAAAGACAAAGGTTAGACTTACACAAGGGTTTTGGCTTAAAAAGAAATTTTCCTTGAGAAAAAGGTGAGAAGGCCAAAAATGAAATATGCAAACCATGAAAGAGAAAGATGAATACCTCTCCAATCCGAGGACTGACAAAATTAAGATCTTCATGTAATCCTTTCAATGGTGGATCATAGGAATCAACAAATTGAAGTAATCTGATATTCAAGGCAGGGAAAAACATGAGCTGCAACTCAAAAGGCATCAAGTATAGATTAAAAACACATGTAAACAACACCTAAGCAAATCTTATTGCACACCTTGATTCACATACATGGCATAATATGTAAGCACAAAAGTCAGTCATGACCTATCAGAGGAATCATGGACTCCAGGAAAATTTAGGACACCACATTCCTATTTTGTTAAATATAGCTAGGTGTGTACACAAAAATACAGGTAAATTAAGGTCACATCGATAAAATCGTTACCTCTCATCCGTAATAAAGTTATAAAGCAACAGAGTTATATTAAACATATATTCACTTGAAAGGTTAGAAGAACTACAAGATCTATCGTTAAAAAAGAGTAAAAATTGTTGCTTCATGCATCATTAACAAAATAAATTGTTTTTATGATTGCAATTGATGGAGGCCAACCATCCTGCAATTCAAAAGTTGCACACAGAATCCCAAGGCCTCTTGATTTCTAATGATATGCAGCTGGAAGACATAAACTAGAGACATAGAATTTCTAGATGTTATCATTTGCAGAAAATACAATATCATACAATATCTCAGCAGATACATACACCCTTATATAGATGAACAAACACGAACTAGAAAATGTGTGGTTGAGTCGTTGAGATGTGGTCTGCTGTTATACTTTATGAAATTCTTGAGCTAGCTGAAACAAATAAGGTAGTATGTCTTTCCCAGAGCAGCATTTTCATATGGAAACTGTGTCATTTGCCAGATGGTATTACAAGAATGTTATCACTTCACAGCAGATATAATACCATTATCATATCAATAAAATGTTTCTCAGCAAGTACATGCATTCTTACAGAGAAACACACACTAGAAACGAAGTCACAGCGAGTGGAGGTGGTATGCCATTCTTCCTTCATAAATTATTTAGTAACTTCAGATAATGCAGCATCTCTTGTTTGTTTCATCTAGAAAAATATTTTTTTACATTTAAGCTATCTGTGGATGTCTAGCATAACATGAGTTTGTCATAAAGTGTCAAACATACAAGTGCAAAACAGTTTTTTTTTTGGGTGAGCTACAAGTGCAAAACTGTTGATAAACATAAAGGATTCAAAAGTCTGAACAGTAATTATTGTCTCACCTATGATAAAAATCACAATCTCGATCGTCTCGTGCCATGGCATGCAAAAGATTATATGTTTGCAGCATCATTTTTCTTGGTATCTGTGGTGCAAGCATTTAACAATGTAAGAGCACAAAAAAATAATTGACAATTCTACTGCTGGAATAAAACAAAAGTAAAACAAATAAAATAAGATCATCATGGTGACTATACACTTGCCTTCTCAGATAACAGATTGACACGCACAAATGAGCAAAAAAGATCCATAAAGGCATGTAGGATGAGAGAGTTTTGGTGGGGCTGCAAGGAAATCAAATTAACTTGTGTGATAAAACATCATAAAACTTATCTCTTCATCTTATGTTTTCAGGAGCATATAATACTTCTCGGAATGCATAGAATGGAGTATACTTTGGTATGCCATAACTAAAGTGCGGGACGACAGGTGCTTCACAAGTTGGTTCATCATGAGCTTTCAATAAGTAAACTAATTACAAGCATTCTTCATTGCTCACCAGCAAGGTAATAACAGTACTGCTTAAATCCAATATAAGTCGCAAAGCTTGTTCTCGGAATGCCATCAGGTCAAGAAGCAGCTGATCCAGAAAATGAGATTCACAGATAATTAATCATACAAACCCAAGGTAAAAGACAAAAGGCAAAGAATTAAAAAGCAAGGCAACCAAGAATAGTGTGCATATGAAACAAACAAAAAGAATTAAAACTAAATAGCAACTCCATGCATAGTTTACAGGCAAGAAGCAGGCCACTGCCTCACCAGAACAGGTGAACTCATCCCTTTAGAGAAGAAGGCTAGCCAAGACAAAGCAATGCAAAGCTCAATTCTTCTTGAATATTGTTAACACGTTAATACAAAAAATTGCTCATGGGATGCAGGTAAAGGACAGCAATTCACCTGAATCCATGGCTCCAAGCTCTGCAAATGAACTTCAGCACTATCATTCATGGCATCTAAAGCAAACTTATCAACCTAATACAAACTTGTGTGAATCAGGGATCCTAACTTCCAAATTAGAGAAAACAGTAGCAATTTTAACAAAGGATCTTCAAATTTACCCGTTCAAGCTGCAGTTTGCTGTGGTGCTCTGGAAACTTCTTATCAAGCAAGATGCAAATTCTGGGGTGGTTAGGGAACACACCAGCTTTCCAAAATGTTTCAGAGTAGAAATGGCTAACCAGATCAGGGTAATCCAGAATTTGATTCAATCTATAAATCTTTGCCATTAACCCTTCTGCTACAAGTGTGAGCTGGTACACCCACTGCATGTTTAAACCCTTGTGTGATGAGCTGCTTGAATGTTGAGTTGCTGTTCCCTCAGCTCCTCTGGAATTACTCCTGGGTTCGATTTCTGGACCCAAGTATTCTGTCCACCTTGTTGGACCTTCCCACTCTCTTGACCTTACTGCTGCCTGGACCGAGGATAGCACATCTTGTGCAGGAAAATGTGGCCTTGACTTAGCCATTTTTATTTCCGTCGAGAGGAAGATCCAAGTTAAAAAGAACTATGCTGTACCTAAATATTAGAAAAGAAACACTATTAATTGAGAATTCAGAGAGAAAACCACTGTTCAAATTCAAAACCTTTGTTTTTGTCCGACAACAATAATAAATGCTCAGACCAGGGAGGGGTGGAGGTTACCACATTTAAAGAATCAATCACATCTAAGATTCAGGCACAACAATAAAAATTGCTGGCACTTGGATCCTAATTTTTCCATTTAAATAATAAAACCCTCGTAAGGGAGTTTTCAAGTGAGAATGAACAGATCCGTTATTTGTGCTTTCAAAAACAACCCAGCATTCGGAATCAGCTGTCCGAAAAGCCTCTTCAACTATGAAATCAAACCTACCTGCTACTGCAAATAATAGAATCTACAACAAAAATGCCCGATAATAATGCTAGATGGGGTATATTGTTTGGCGAAGCTGTTGATTTACGTAAGAAAAACAACAGCGATGATAGATGTCAGTTGTGGGCCGGGTGTTGGCAAATGATAATGGGGTTAGATTTCAGGTGATCTGCGATTCTTTCCTATTAACAACTCCTATAATATTATACTAAAATTTAGGCGTTGTTAAGTACCTGAATGCTTACACTTTCAGCTGAATCTAATCGCAACGCCGCTGGATCACATGATTCAATCAACAGCTAAACTTAACAAACAAAGTAAAATAATCAAAACAAAATCATTGATTAAAATACAAATAACAATGTTTAACTAAGAACACTACAAAACTAAATTATTGCCACCACCACTGCTATGAGATCCATACATTTTAACCGGAAAAAAGATAGATCGGGAGAAAGAGAAATATCAAACCCGAGTCGAAGTGAGCGAATGAGATGGAAATGGAACAAAGCAGGCGGGCGTGAGCCAGGCGGCCAAGGGAGGGCGGAGGAACGGCAGTGTGCGCCAGGTGAATGGGGCGGCAGAGCAGGGGCCGCCGCAAGAGAGAGTGACGACTATGCGAGGTGAACGCCAGAGGGAGGGTTTGTCGGGTTAGTCGGGGTTCGGGTTTGAAAATGGTGGGTACCCAACATGTGGGTATCCAATTCGGGTGGGGGTACCCACCACTTTTTTAAAAAAAATTCCTTTTTACTTTTTTTAAAAAATGTTTTCTAAAGAAAAAATGTGTAAATAACAATGAAAAAAAGCAATGATCTATACAATGATATTATGAAATAAAAGCAAACCCACAATATAAAGAAAAGATGATTTCAATATAAAACGAGCCGTTTATCTTTAGTTAATTAAAATTATTGTTAAATATCTATATAATCTATATATATGTATATACTAGTAATTAACCCGTCGAAACTTGACGGCATAATTATATATTTATAATATATACTTATATTCTATATAATAATAAAAATTATATTTTGAAAGAGAAAGTATATGGTAATATAATTTAACTATTTTTAAAACTAATTAAGAGGGTGTTTGGATATCCGTTTTAAAAAGTGTTGCAGCGTTTAGAAAACGGATAATCAGATAATTGCTGTAACAAAACGGGCTGTAGAAAATTAAGTGTTTGAATGAGCTTATGCTGTTTCAAATCGCAATAATCAGATAATCATTAAAAAATATTTGGATTTGCATTTTTCATTACCTCAAAAGGCAACAATATAGTAAAATCTATTTTTAGCTAAATGTAATTTTCTTGCAGCACCAAAATGTAGCTGTAAGAAAATAGTTTTTCATTCCCTCAAAACGCAAATAAAAGATTATTGGAAGTTAGTACACAAACAGAAGTGCAAACGCAATAATCAGATAATCTGTCCCAAAACACCCTCTAAGAAATCATATTACATCATTTTCTTTAGTTTTTGCGGCTTATCTAATACAAACCTAACACATCAATAAAAATAATTATTAAAATAATATTCTTATTTAATTTCAAATTTAAATTAAAATAAAACAAAATTTAAATATAAGTATTAAGTATAATATGAAAAATTCCCTCACAAAAATTTCATTCATGAAAATCTCAATGGTATGGGCTAATATAGTAATAGCTTTAAAAATGTCTGAATTTGAAGTGGTGCAGCTTATATTTGTATATGCACTCTTAAAAATTGTCGCTATAGGATCAACCGTATAATTTACAAGAATATCGTACGGAAATATCACATCTGTAGATCTTCAAAATCAATATATGTCTTACCATCACCTAAATCGAGTATCCATTTTGCAAATTTTTGTCATATATAAATTTTATTGTAAACAACATTTCTTATGATATCTTCAGTTAATCATTCATAATTGCATAGTTAGACTTTGAGCCACATCTTGCTAGTGACACGAAATATTGCAACCTAACTGCTCATAACTAAAAACTGGTTTTGGAATATAAAGTCCAACATTCTTTAAAGATTAGCATTGACTTTTATATATAATCATAGCAAAACAAACTACAAGTTGAAATTTTCTCATCTAAAATCGAATGAGGAATTTGGTTAAATCACATAGGCTCATAATAATTACACCAATTATGAATTTTTTACTTTCATGGTTTCCTGAAAATTAGTTTAACCTCAATAATATGGTTCCGCATCTTGGTTACTATCAACCTATTTACATTGCATACTTTATTTGATAGATCTATATTCCTAATAAGCATGACTATGCAACCCTAGTTCAAGTATATTTCATGATTCGGTAATTCAGAATAATTAATCGTGTTTAGATATTCCAGTGAAAATAATTCATTGGCATTATTTATGCTTTCATCATCTTGACAAAAAATATTGTTAGAACTGATATATACATTTTCATTTGCAGACATACGTTCCATGATCTGATCGTTGATTGTATTAACAATCTCATTGGTAGGGATTAGTATAGAAATATCTTTAAAAATATCTTGATTTGAAGTTGTGCAATTTATATTCGTATAAGTGCTCTCAACAATTGCTGCTATAGGATCTCCCGTAGAATATACTCCATCCGTCACACAATAATGTTCCCATTTCATTTCTGCACACAATCCAATGTACTTTTTAAATTGTTAATATCTCAAAATATATATAAATATAAATTATGTAAAATATATTCTAAAACTATACGATTAGACGAATCTAACAAGACCGAACTCGACTATTTTTTTCAAATATATAATTACAATAATATCGAGTCAAAGTTGAACAATAAACAATGTCAAAAAGTCAAATGAGAACATTATTGTGGGACGGAGGGAGTATAAAATTATCATCTATAAATGTCACATCTAACTGTACATCTCCAAGATCAATACCAGATTTACAAATTACCATCACCTACATGAAGAATTCATTGTGAAATTTCTCTCATATATAATTTTCATTGTAAACAACATTTTTTATAGTATCTTGTGTTAATTCATCTTATCACATATTAATACTTGGATTCCTCTCTTTCTAGTGACACAATATATTGCAACTTATCACTAACATGGGTAAAAACTGTTTTTTAAGATAGAGTCTAACTTTCTTTAAAGATGATGACACTGACTTTTTTTTATAGTCATAATAAAATAAAATGGGAGTGTGACTTTTTTCCTTTAAAATAGAATGAGGATTTTGGTTATTTCAAATGGGCTCATAACCTTTATACCAATCAATTTATCCCAAATAATGAGCTTTGTTTTAATGAGGAGAGAGTTTAAATAATTTTATGGGATAAGTTTTCTGTAGGTAGAATTCTCGTCACCCTCTAATGAAATATAAAATCTAGAATATGCAGGCATACCTCTTGTAAGGAGTAGGGATGTTATTCCACTGGATGCTCTATGCAACACAATATCACTTCTCTCACGAAGGGCAAAACGTAATGTTTTCTAGATAAATTATCGATAAATGTCTTGTCAATTCCACCACGTAAGGAAAAAAGAATCAACCCCCGTCACTATCAACTATATACATTATTTTATTATAAACATTCCTCTACTTATTAATCAACAAAGGTAATAGCTTAGCATGATCCACATTCATTTCTTCCTTATTATAATATGTCTCTTCTAGTATCAATAGATTATCTGTTTCAGATGTTAAAACTTCATTCAGTACCGGCATTCCAGAGAAACTTTTCAAATCTATAGAATTTGCAGCATTTAGCCTTTCAATTTCTAACAAAGTTAGATTTATATTTGTACCTCCATTAATTGCAAATCTATTGAAATATAGATTAATGAAGTATTTCTTAAAAAATAGATTAAAAAATTAACCTTTTCTTTTTTATTTATTTCGCATCACAATAACTCTTTATACACCCGATTCTTTATTTATAATATGCTTTACGAAAATACTAATTTACTCTAAACTAATGATATATATATAATATGAATTACAATTCTCTTAAAATTATAATTTTTGTATTATTTTTAATATAATAAAATATAAAAATATTTATACTATTTAGTATATTTATAGACAATTAGAATGATATAATTATAAAATATATTTTTTTAACAATTAGCAACTATATATAATTGTATATTAATTCTAGGAGAAGTAACATATTTTTTTTAAAAACATGACATATATATACATTAATTAATATGTACAAATATTTTCTATATATTCATTAATTTATCTTTTAATAATATAAATTTCATATATACACTGCGAATTCCATATAAATTGAAATTAAATATCTTTTAAAAACTAAAAATTGGGATTTCATATATATATATATATATATATATTAGTATATCTTTAATATAAATAAATAAATGTGATATACAATGTACATTTTGATTACATCATTTACCACACCAAAAAAATATAACCAAAGTTGTGACTGAACATACACAAAATTAGAGACATTACAATATGATCATCATATTGAAACATAAATGCAATATAATTCTTAGTTGCCAGCGCCAAACCTCGTCCCAATAATCATATGATGCAAAAACTGAAAATGCATATTCATGTTATAATAATCCTATGATGTAAAAACTCAAAATTCATAAATAATAATAAATGCATCAATAAAATCTAAAATAAATAAAATATAGAATAATTAAATATAAAATAGATATAGAAAAATACAAAATTTTAAATTTTATCTTTTAAATCTTTTTAAAAGTGTTACCCCAAAAAAATCTTTTTAAAAGTGAATAAATCTCTAATGAATAAATACATAAATAAATGCGAAAATCTAAACTTAGTAAATTTAAAAATGCAAAATAATATAGATAAAATAAAAATTTTAAATTTTAAATTTCAAATCTTTCAAATATATTTAAAAGTGAAGATTGTGGGAATTTCATATAAATTGAAAATTCCATATATTTTAAAAACTGAAAATGAATAAATAAATAATGTGAAAATCAAAAATAATAAATTAAAAATATAAAAATCTATAAAAATTAAAAATTTGAAATGGAGACACTGCATTAAATTTAGGATGGGTTGTTCACTAATGCTTTAATATATATATATATATATTTTCATTATAAATGTATATATATATATATATATCAGTTCTAATATATTTGCCAAGATGATGAAAGCATAGATAATGCCAATGAATTATTTTCACTATAATATCTAAACACAATCAATTGTTATGGATTACCGAATCATGAAATATAATTGATTAGGGTTGCATAATCATATAGATCCATCAAATAAAGTATGCAATGTAAGTAGATTGATAGTAACCAAGATGCAGAACCATATAATTGAGGTTTAACTAATTTTTGAGAAAGCATGAAAGTGAAAAATTCTTGATTGGTAGAATAATTATGAGCCTATCTAATTTAACAAAATTCCTGATTCGATTTCAGATGAAAAAAATTTCAACTTTTAGTTTGTTTTTCTATGATTATAAACAAAAGTCAATACCAATCTTTAAAGAATGTTGGACTTTATCTTCCAAAATCAGTTTTTGCCATAAACAGTTATGTTGAATATTTCGCGTCACTAGCAAGATGTGGCTCAAAGTATTAATATGCAATTAAGAATGATTAACTCGAGATACCACAAGAATTGTTGTTTACAATAAAATTTATATATGACAAAAATTTTGCAAAATGAATACTTAATTTAGGTGATGGTAAGGCTGGTATTGATTTTGAAGATCTACAATTAGATGTGACATTTCTAAATGATATTCTTAAAAACTCTACGAGTGATCCTATAGCGACAATTTTTAAGAGTACATATACAAATATAAACTGCACCACTTCAAATTCAGACATTTTTAAAAATAGTACTACTATATAAGCCCCTACCAATGAGATTTTCAGGAATGAAATTTCAGTAAATTGTGAGGGGATTTTTCATATTATGCTTAATACTTATATATAAATTTTGTTTCATTTTAATTTAAATTTCAAATTAAATAAAATATTATTTGTATTGATCTGTTAAGCCAAAGAAGTTAAAGAAGACGGTATAATATGATTTCTTAGTTACTTTTAAAAATAATTAAATTATATTATCATATACATCATCTTTCGAATAGATATAAAATCATTACACATTTTTCATTACTCAAATATAATTTATGATTATATTATACAATATAAGTATATATATTATATAAAATATATAATTATGCCGTCGAGTCTTGACGGGTTAATTACTAGTTTTATTAACTAAAACATTAAAAGCTCATAAAATATTTGGCTAATTGGCTCCAAACTCTTACTCGAAGAACAAAGTATCTCTTCCAAATGAGACTAGTCTTGGATAGTTGGATATAATTTTAAAAAAATAAAAACTAAAAAAATATCAATATAAAAAAATTTGGTCGGGTTAGTCTGGTACCCGATCGGGGAATTCGGGTTTACTTATGAAACCCGATATCCGACCCGAACTATTAGTTTCGGGTTCGGATACCCGACTTCGGTTTTTTCCTTTAAAAAAATCCGACCCGAGCACATTAATTTTTTCGAGTTCGGGTTCGGTACCCGATTAACCTGACCCGCTTGCCCACCCCTAGCGGCAGGGGCGACTGACCAATGGTGTAGCAGCAGCCAGTGGCGGATAAAAGTTTAGACACACCAAGGTATCTATATCTATATTTATATAATATATAAAAACAACATTCATTATAAACAACAACATATTGTGAACAGTAACCTATCAATTCACTCTCACAAAAATCCCCTTATGAACAGTACCTATCTATATCCTCAATATTCACTTTCTACACACAATTCAATATACATCTTTAATGCTTAATAACTCAAAGTGTGTATAAGTAAAAATTCTAAAAGTTTGATATTTAAAAACTGTAAGATGTGACGAATCCAACGGGATCTCACTTGACTTGGTTTTTTTTTTTTTCTTTAGATGTAGTTTAGACATGAATCAAATATAATAAATAGTAAGAAAAGTCAATCATTTTTTCACTATAAAAAAAAATGGAGGAAATATATAAAAGCATAATGCACTTTCAAAATATATGAAAACCAAATTTGAGCGAAAATTCACATTAGATAATTTAATTGCATTAATTATTATGAATAAAAAATACTACCAAATACGTAGAAAAATTTTATGGGTTGATATTATATTTATTATAATTTAAATATAATTTTAATATTTTTATTATTATTAAAAAATAATTTATTAATTGAAATTATATTTAATATCATAACAAATTTTAATAAATACTTTATAAATTAATATTATATTCATCAATGGATAATAACTATTTGTAATAGATATATTAACTTAATAGGTAAATGCCTCCTTTTCTCCTGAGGATGTCGGAATTATTTGCAATAAGATATTGGCTAGGGCGAATTATTGCATAACAATATCATTGATCTAAGTTCATGCAATTTTTTTATTATTAATAATTTCCTTTTGGTCAATCATTGAATAAAATCAACTGTAAAGTCGAATTGTTTCTCCTCTTCTTTATTTAAATTTGATTTTTTGACAATTTTGATGCCAAACTTTTGCCTACAATAAGCTAAAATCCAAAATATTGTTATTTACAGTGGTTTCAAAAAGATAAACACTGTTTTAAGTTATTTTGTCACTTTTAAAAAAAGTTATTTTATCTCATAAATTAGCTGATTTAATTTAGCTGTTATGCCAAATAGGGCTCATATCATTAGAAATTTGTGGTGATGGTATATTCAATAATATTTTTTTGCATAATTATTTCTAAATTTTAATTCACAATAGTATATTCTTATATTTTTCTAATTTTGAAAATATATACATCTTTGTGAAATTTCTAATTTATCAAGGCCTTAGGGTGAATCAAGTTTAATAATCAATTATCGTGTGCAACTATGATTTCATGTACTTCATTTGCCTATGTATTGCATTAGAGACATGAATAGAAAGTCTTTTCTCTTTCATTTTTCATTTTTCTTCTTCTTTTAGACTATTTTTTGGGTAATTTCAGGGTATCCCCATGTTTCATTGGTTCAAACTAATCCATCGAGGATCAAGTGAGCATTGAAGGGTTACTTTTTAGATTATTGTTTATAGTGTAATATTTTTTAAGGCACTAAATTATACTCCGTAATATAATTTTTTATTGGTAATGACATATTGGATATTGCTCGGTTGTTATATAATGTACACATGTATTTGTGTATAATGGCTAAGATAGTTTAAGCAGTTTGGAAAATGTAATCGAAATAATAAAGTTGAACAATTTTATTTATTAAATTCAATTTTTTTATTCAAAATTTTCATATTCCCGCCCATTGGGCGGGGGTAATACTAGTGTTATTAAAAATAAAATTTGAATGGTTTCTAGTTTCGCTCGAAAGATGGATTTGAATACATTTGAGTGGCACTCGAATGACATGGGAATGACAATCAAATTCATCTTTCAATACTAGTGTTATTAAAAATAAAATTTGAATGGTTTCTAGTTTGGCTCGAAAGACGGATTCAAATACATTTGAGTGGCACTCGAATGACATGGGAATGACAATCAAATTCATCTTTCACCCTACATGGGAATGACAATCAAATTCATCTTTCACCCTTTATTTTTTTTGCACGTAGAATAGATTCAAGTTTCACTCAAATGGCGGGAGAGTGACACTCGGATATAGCATTTTACCACTCCCATTTTTGGGCATCCGAAGTTTTCACTCACTTGAGCTTGCCTCGAAAAATAGGCTCTAATGCTTTCAACTGGCACTCGAATGTATTTTTCACCACTTTAATTTTTGGCTAGTTGATGCGAGAGGCACTCGAATGGCGCCTTTTACCAATATATTTTTTTTTTCCAGTTGAGTGGCTTCGAGTTTCATTCAAATGGCATGCGAGTGGCACTCGAATACCATCTTTCAACACTCTGATTACTGATCATTCGAAAGTTTTTACTCACATGGTTTGAGTCTGCCTCAAAAAGCATACTCGGATGCATTCGAGTGGCTCTTGAACGCCTTTTTCAGCACTCTATTTTTTGGCCAGTCGAATGGTTTCAAGTTTTACTCGATTGGCATGCGAGCAACACTCAAATGTTGTCTTTCATCACTTTAACTTTTTGTAATTCGATAGTTTTCACTCGCATGGTTCGAGTCTGCCTCGAAAGACATACTCGAATTCATTCGAGTAGCATTGGAATGCCTTTTTCACCACTATATTTGTTGTCCAGTGGAATGGTTTCGAGTTTCACTTGGATACCATTTTTTACCACTCTAATTTTTTGGTTATTCAAAAGTTTCACTCGGGTGGTTTGATTCTGCCACGACAAACATAGTCGAATGCATTCGAGTGGAACTATAATGCCCTTTCCGCCACTTTAATTTTTGGCCAGTCGAATGTTTCGAGTTTAACTCGAACGTCATATGAGTAGCACACGAATATCGTCTTTCACCACTATAATTATTGATCAATCAAAAGTTTTCACTCGCATGGTTCGAGTCTGCCTCAAAAGATTGACTCCAATATATTTTAGTGGCACTCGAATGCCTTTTCCACCACTATATTTTTCTGCCACTAGAATGTTTTCAAATTTACACAAATGGCATGCAAGCGGCACTCGAATTCCCTTTTCACCACTCTAATATTAGACCACTCGAATGGTTTCCAGTTTCACTTGTATGGTTTGGGCCCACCTCAACAGACAGACTCAAATGACTTTTTCACCACTCCACTTTTTGGCCACTCGAATGGCATGCGGGTGGTACTCAAAAGCTCTTCTCAACACTCTAATTATTGGCCACTCGAATGTCATGCAAGTGGTGTTTGAATAGCGTCTTTTACAATTCTAATTTTGGTTTTTGTCTACCTCGAAAGACAGACTCGAATGCATTTGAGTTGAACTTGAATGACGTCTTTCACCACTCTAATTTTTGGCGAGTCGAATGGTTTCGAGTGTCACTTGAATGACATGTTAGTGGCAGTTGAATATCGTCTTTCACCACTCTAATTATTGGTCATTCGAAAGTTTTCACTCACACGGTTCGAGTATGCCTCAAAAGATTGACTAGAATGCGTTCGATTGGAAATCGAATACCTTTTTCACACTCTATTTCAGGGCCACTAGAACGGTTTCAAGTTTCACACAAATGCCATGCGAGTGATACTCGAATTCCTTTTTATCCACTCTAATGTAAGACCACTCGATTGATTTCCAGTTTCACTTGCATGGTTCGGGCCTGCCTCGATAGACAGACTAATACATTCGAGTGGCACTCGAATTCTTTTTCACCACTCTAATTTTTTTCCAGTCGAATGGTTCAGAGCTTCACTTGAATGGCATGTAAGAGACACTCGAATGCCGCCTTTCATAACTTCTATATTTGGTCAGTCGAATGGTTTCGAGTTTCACTCAAATGGCATGCGAGTGGCACTCGAATATCATCTTTCACCACTCTAATTACTGGGAAAGTTTTCACTTGCATTGTTCATGTTTGCCTTGAAAATCGTACTAAAAAAAGTAGAGTATTGAAAAATAGAGTATTGAGTGGCATACTATCGAATGACAAAAAATTAGAGTAATGAAAGACAACAATCGAGTGCCACTCGAGTAAAACTCGAAACCATTTAAATGGCCAAGAAATAGAGTATTGGAAAAGGCATTTGAAAGCCACTTGAATGTAGATGCCTATCAGAAATAATTGAAGGACCTCTTTAAAAATTGCTAAATCGCTCCAAAATCCTTCTCTAGTAGTTTCTTGAATTCTTCTCTCCTTCAACCATCTGAGCCTTGGCCATGGCCCATGACAGCATGCACGAGCATGGTGGACTGCCACCTGATGCTCCAAACCCTGCCTTCGCCGCGCCTCAAGCGACGTCCTACAGGGATATGGCCAAGAAAGGAGTTCCTTTCGATCATATTCACATAGAAGACGTCCTTTCATATTTAGAGGGCGATCCAGATGATATTACCACAACCTCCAATAACGATGTCCCTAAATTGATCCTCTCCGATTCGTTCAGAGCCAGTCTCATCAGACAATGGAAATATGCGGTGGTTTTGAAGGTTCTTGGTCGTACAGTGTCCTACCGAGTCTTGAAGTCTAGACTCGAGAAGTTATGGCCGGCCACAGCCCAACTCCCGCTTATTGACCTCGAAAATGGGTTCTATGTTATCAAATTCTTGAATGAATTGGATTCTTTACATGCCTTGCTAGGAGGGCCGTGGATGATCTTGGGGAACTACCTCCATGTGCAGCAATGGGACGAGTTCTTCGACCCCAGGACACACGAAATACATTCTTTGATCACCTGGGTAAGATTCCCAAATATCCCCATGTACCTATACAACAGGAAGACTCTATACAGATTAGGTTCTTTGATTGGCAAAGTTCTTTTAATTGATTATTCCACCGATGGAGCATCCCGCGCCCGTTTTGCTCGGGTGGCCGTTCGTGTGGAGATCTCGCAGGCCCTTGAACCCAAGGTTGAGGTAGATAATCTGTCCTTTTCTGTTGAGTATGAGAATACCAAGATAATTTGCTTCTCTTGTGGGAAATTCGGGCACAGTAAAGACCGATGCCCTGATACAATGGAGTCTAACCATGAAGATAACAACCAAGCCAATCCTCAACAGGAAGCTTCGGATCACACTAATGCTGAAGCAAGTTCTTCCTATGGTCCCTGGATGGTTGTCCAACCCAGGCGCCGAGCCCAAAATTCAGTCTCCTATGGCCATCCAGGCAGACGTTCCCGGTCTCAAGGAAACCATTTTGCTTCTCTTGCTGAGGCTGCTGAGGACACCGATGATTAGTCCCACCACCAAGCACCTCCCAGCAGGTCTCCTCCCCCAGCCGTCCCAACCAAATCGCCACCATCAGTCCCTCCCCCCCCCCCCCCCCCAGCCGTCCCAACCAATTCGTCACCATCAGAACCTCCATCCGCGCCTAAACCTCATGGCAAAGACATTATTCCAGACGAGCACGAATTCTTCGATGTGTCACCTTCGTGGTCCCTGCAACCCTCAGGAGCTTGGACACGTAGTGCTCCATCATCCCTCCCCTCAGAAAGGCATCAAGCTATCTTTGTGGAGGATCACTCTACCATCAAGAAATGAAGAACCAGGAGTCCCTCCACTAGCCCTGGAGGGCGTCCCCCTGACTTTCCCGACGACCCTGGAGACAGTGATCAGCCTGACTCTGACATGGCCGACCATGTCCCACTGAGAATCTGAGCGACTAGCTTACCTGCTAGACACCCTCCATAATTTCTATCTCGATTAAATTCCTCCCCTTCTACAGTTAATATGTTTTTTAAGCTTTGCTTCTGGAATGTGCAGGGGGCATGATCCCGTTCCTTCTACAGGGAGTTCAGAGATTTTACTTCTCATAATAAGATTGACCTCATTGCCATTTTCGAGCCACGGATTAGTGGAGGGCAGGCGGACAGATTTATTTCGAAAAGTATTTCCCATCATTCATTTCATGTGGAAGCTCAAGGTTTTTCGGGCGGTATATGGCTCTTATGGAAGGATACAGTGGATGTCCAGATTTTGGAGTCCCATTCTCAGTATGTTGATGCCTGTATTTTGGTCAATGGCAAGAGGGTCTTTATCACGGCAGTTTATGCAGTCCCTAACAAAATAAGACGGACATGGCTATGGCTGGAGCTTATTCGGATTAATAAGACGGGCGACCTGAGGCTTTTAGGCACAAACCTGTTACGTAACTCTCAACTCTCTTTAAACTATAATTCTCATAGGATTGTTCAAGAGCATGCCTAATTTGCCTACCAAAAGCGCATAGTATCAAGCTTGCAGTATTTATTTTTAATTTTCGGGATCGTTCTCTGGAGAGTAACACGATAGAAGTGCGTTAATAACATTTTAAATCTTAGAACACCAATACATCATCTGGTTCATGATGGAGTAATGATTATATCTAATGAAAAAGTGTTGAGAGATAAGTGCATAAAAGTTATAAGAAAATAAAAGAAAGCAGTATTAAAAGTAAAAATGAATTGAATGCATTTATAGATTCATGAGTTAAAATATATTATGAACTTAATGAGAATCAAACAAAATAGGACTAAGGTGGAGAGTCATACTTCAATGAAAAATAGTAAAATGGAAGCTCAGTGAGTCAAGATGAATCCTCTAAGCAAGTTAATCAGCTCTTCATGCCTTTGATCACTTTCCCAAGACAAGTACTGGTGATCCAGTGTCATGACATTTTAAGCACTGAAATCATGAGATACTATTATTAATAAATGATCGGTTAGACTCATTTCTTAGCAACAGATTTTAGAATTATCACTTAATCTGTCTCTTTCAGATTCAGATTAAGCCATTGAAAACTCAAGGTCACATCTAAATCATCATGCATTAATTTGAACTTGAAGTTGTCCTCTCATTACTTTGAGGATAGGAAGATATCTTATGCTCCTATCTTGTATGTCATCTACAAGAAACGAAAAGCTAGTATTTAAATCTATCATCCAAGGGTTGCTCAAGACTCAAACTTCTCAAAGTCATTCCATCAAGTATTTGTAAGAAATAATAGTCCTGTAAGTATATCAAGATGAATTTGCTAATCAAAGTCCTTGACTTATCTGGACTACTCAGATTCACACTGATGTTTTAGCATGAGATTTCTCTGTAAATAAATCCAAATACCCATGATTTAACTCAGGATTAATGAAAATCAGCAAATTGCCTAACCTCCTACCCATAGCAGATGATTAGAATATCATAAGGCTATGAACCCTGAAGGTTAACTCTTCCAAATTCTCATTAATTATTGGGACAAAAGATGGTTTTTGAAACATCTTTCCATTTTAAACGACTGGTACTAAATGCCCAACCAAAGAACAAGTTTTTTCTTAATCATCCCGAGTAAAAGATGTTTGAGAAAACTTATATCATCATCTCTCTCAGTGTGCTTAAGAAAGTAATGATGTAAAATACAAATATGAAATGTGAATTTATATTCAGAAGTAAGAATACTCATCTTAGTCTGGGAAATATCCCAAAATATAATAGGTAAAAGTAGTAATATATGTATAAAGAAACGATGAGGGTTCTGATTCCTCTTAAGCAAAATGCTAGGGTGCTCCCAAAATATAGATTAGGAGCTAGACAGAATTAGGAAATTACTTTCCCATGAAAAAGATTCAAGGAATAATTCTGCGAAATAGGTGTCCAAGACAACTCGCAGTAACTATCTTGGGTTTCAAACTATGAACACTCTAATTTTCCGCGCGCTATATCTGTACAGCGTGGAGGGAGCTATTATTCATAGAATGTTCCTCAGATTTGGATAATACCGAGAATTGGGTCCCTCGCAATAAGATCTGTAAGAATGCAGCAAGGTTACATAACTCCCACTTATAAAATAGAGGATATATATGTATATAAGGGATAAATCTTTGGCTTCCTAAAAATAGGAACCAATTCTGATGCTACATCAGGATTGTTCCCTCGCTTTGTCCAATTGGACATCGCGAGGGTCCTGATATAACTTGTTTAAGAGTGATGTAAATAGGATTACTCCTGACGCCAATCCTTGTGATGAACGTAGCAAGGATTAGTCCTTTTATGAAGGAAAATTTCAAATCCTAAGATTGAATATAACTCTTCCTCGCAACATTCATTCATTGAGAATACAACGAAGATAGAATTTGAAACCTAAGAGAGATTAAGAATTTAGAGTTGTTTAGTTCTTAAAGATTATCACGCGATGATTAACACTGCATGGGTCTTTAGGAACTTCAATTAATTCTAAGCATTAATCTTTTAAGATTGCATTTAGAATTAAGATCAAAGTATATCAACAACGGGAGTTTTTATGGAATCAATAACTCTGCCAGTTTAATATCTAACTCAATAACAATATTCAAACTTCCTGAGTAATTACGTCAACCAGATTACAAGTTGGAAAGATGATACCAGCATGAATTTGTAAATTTGATTAACAAATTCATAATGATTTCAAAAGCAAACATTACATTTGAGGTTTATACTACTCTCAAACAGAATTAAAGAGTACCGAATTCTGTTGGTACCATCCAAGATTGCAATCAGAAAGATAAAAACAAAAGATTTAACATCTAATCTTCCTTCATAACATAATTTGCAAAAGAAAATGTAAGCGGGTACACCTGGAAATCTGATTAAAACCAGAATATCGCGAATTTTGATCGTTGAAGTCGGTAAAAACAAGATGGTGATCGTCGTAATGATTGAACAGAATCATCCTGATAGCAAATCCTCTCTCCAGATTACTCTCAAGCTAAACTACTAAACAGAATTCAAAGAAATCTAATTGCGAATCGAATTACAAATCTAAAGAACACGAAGATAATTTGCAGAATTAAACCCTAACTACCCTACCTATGAAAACTCTAAAAAATGAACGGGAGAATTTGAGCTATTCTTTCGTCCTCCAGTTAGTTGAGCTGATCTCCCAAGGGTCCTATTTATAGATGAGCTCAGAAACTTCTTTCCGCCTGGGTGATAACCGCTCGCGTCAAAGTAGCTCATCTCACGCCTTGTCCCAGTTCCTTCAAAGCGTGAGTTAACATAAAGTGCTTTTCATATTACAGCGAGATAATTCCCAATCTTTCTTCAAGACTTCTTCTCGCAATAATTCTTCCAGCTTCACAACTCGCATAGTCTTCGTCTACTGGCAATGTCAGTTTACTTATCGCGTAGCCTTCAGTTTTGCACCTTTTCTTTGATTAAGTCCGGATTACAGCTCTGAGGTCCTCGCAATGTTCCTATTCCCTCCTCGCAATGTTTATTGTGAGCTTTACAGCTTGTCTCCTGCTCAATCAACACAGCGACAATTAATTCAGATAAAAACATAGCGTGAAACACTTATGTTAAAATCTACAACTTTTAGGCTATTTTTATGCAATTTCCAAATATCTTCCTGATCTTGATCTTTCCAAAATCTTTTCTTATCTTCTCCAATTATTCATTAAAAATCTGTGAAAACATGATCAGAAACTTGCCATCAAGACACTAAATTGGACGAAAATGACAGTCATGAGTGACTGTCATCACCATCCTCACATTTAGAACCAATTGTCCTCGAGTGGTAAGAAACTCGTAAAGTTTTAAAGAACAAGTCCAATTTGTGGCTTCCAAAATTAAGTATTGTTGCAAGACCTTTCCTGGATCATTGCCTTCTCTTTTCCAACTATTTCAAGCTCAACTCATTCAACTGATTGATGCTTCATACATGACTTCTAATTTACCAGACTTCATAAAAACATTAACAAAAGTGATTTGCATTTTTGTGAAATATTGTTCTGCCCCTTAGTTAGTCAAATTTCTCATTTCACGCTCAATCCTATCCAACTTATGTGCATACCTTGTGCTTCTGAATCCTTAGCAAAAAAGAATAAGATTTTTTTTTTTTAATATCAAGGGATGGCTTCTCGTGGCTTTCAATAGCTCGGTTTCACATTATTAGGAGGAGTCGCATGACCTGACATTGCCGATGAAACTTCAACTCCCCTACCCTTGACTTTGCTCTGTTAGAGTTCTTCAACTCATAAGTCAGAGGGGCAGCTGTGCCAGCTACTTAGATCCACATTATTTTACCACGTTTATTTCTAAAGTTTCCCTTGTTTTGGCTTTGGACTCATACTTCACTTGATATGCACACTCATCTTTTAAGAGAGACTAGATTGGATCAATCCTTCTAACCTTAGTGCAGTTTTGTTGTTTATGGTATGCAAATCACTCAAGTCAATACAATCACAAAATCTTCAAATTATTTCATCCAGTAATGACATCAATCAATCTCAAAGTTCTCAGCTCTCAACAGTTATCAAGAGCAGCTCTGCATGCAGTCAAAA
The DNA here is from genome assembly GCA_030278955.1 of Hygrophila difformis. Classification (NCBI taxonomy): domain Eukaryota; kingdom Viridiplantae; phylum Streptophyta; class Magnoliopsida; order Lamiales; family Acanthaceae; genus Hygrophila; species Hygrophila difformis. Next base: position 58,294,184 of record JAOANR010000009.1, read on the forward strand.
TCTTTAGAATGGATGTTTCTGTAATTAACCACTTAGACATAGTCTTCTACTTCTTTACTAGCTCTCTATCCCACCTAAGGTTTTAGTTCCAATTATTAAAGCATGAACAAAACATGGAATTCTGTCTCACAGAATAATTCTCGCATTAACTCCATCCTAGGACAAATTCATACTTTTAAAAGAGAAATGAAAATTTACAAAAAGAGAAACAATAAAAAGGAAAAACTGAGAAGAAAAAATAAACAGAAAAGAGAGGGTTTTAGAAACTCCTCTGTGATCTCAGGATGGACTTGCATCACTGCTTGGGTCTTTTGGTGGTACTGAAGGTGGCTTCTTCAAGTCTGAAACTAAGTTAGCAAGGATTTCTACTAGTCTTGTAATGTTTTGCTGCTCTTGCTTCCTCAGCTCAATTTCCCTTTCTCGTTCCTGTCTTCTTTCCTCAAGTTCTTCTTTCCTTAGTCTCTCAAATCTTTCCATCTCCTCTCTCCTTATTCTTTCTTGTCTATCCCATTCTTCCTTCCTTATCTTCTCCTGTCTTTCTATCCCCTCTTTCTTGAGTTTCTCTTCAGTTTGAATTCTGGTGTGCTCAAGCTCGATCCTTTTCTGTTCCATCTCCCTTTGGATGTGCTTGTCTTCTTACATAGTTTTCGCCAGCATTTCCATGGACTGTGCAAAACTTTGGATTGAAGTACTCATATTCTGAGATTCATCTACTGATACTGTGTTCCTCATTGGTTGTCTTAGAGGTTGAGATGGTGCAGAAGTGTTTTCGAGCTCCTCATCTTCAGGAATGGCATTTAATGCAGGATATGCTGCTGAAATCTTCGTCCTCTTCACTGCAGCTTTAGACTGAGATGATTTTGATCTTGAAGGAAGTTTGACTTGCCTGGCCTTAGGGGATGGTACTTTTGATCCTGAACCTTCAGAAGTTTGTTTCTCTAGATCTGGCATTTGATAAACCAATTCTCTCCTTAAGGTGTCCACTGGCAAGGGAATATGAGGATCTATCCTTATAATCTCTGCTAAGAATGATGTCATTGACACTCCTTGTTTTTCACAAAGCCTTCTAATAAGATTTGGGTAGGCTAATGCTGCGTCTTCCCCAAGTCTTGACTTGATGACACTGAGCACATGGTGTGCAGCACTACACTTTCCTCCTGACCATAGTAAAGCAAATCCCTCAAAGGGTCCAGCAGAAGGCCCTTGGAAATTAGTAGTGGGCCTGAGCTTTGAGTAATAGAAATCAAGTGTTGACAGATACTCATGCTTCAAATTCTTTAATGGAATCTTATTCTGCTCAGTTCCTCTGTGTGTTGAAGAAAATCCTAATGCCATTTTCCTAGCATTAGTAAGCTTATTGCCCTGAGTCTTTTTCCTTAAAAGAATCTCAGACCTGACTTCCGGTTGTTCCAGTAGAGGTGCCTGTATCAAATCATTCAGAGTCTCTACAGTGACTTGCACTGTTTTCCCCTGATCCATGTTGTTTCAGCCTCTACATCAAAATTAGCATAGAATTTCCTGGTCAATTCCACATAACCGCATTTGTTGTTATGCCTCATGAAGGTGTCCCATTCATTGATCCTTCTCCAGTAATTAATACACTTTTGACTCAGATACTTAGGATGGAATCCTTTGTCCGGAACAATCATCTTAGACATTCCCAAGTAGTTCTCTAGTGCTTCTTTTCTTTCATTAAATTTAACCTTGATTTCATGCTCAGTGAATTCAATCCTTTTCTCAATGCTGTCAGGAATTGACAACCTCACTTTTGGGCTATTCTTTCCCCAATAACTTAAAGGCATAAGCTCTGGAACTTCTTTTCCAGGTGAAGATCCTTCAGAAGTATCTGATTCACTTCCTTCAGACTCTTGTGCTTCTTCCTGATCATTTTCAGCATTTTCATTTTCTTCACATTCTGACTGATTTCCTTCTTGAGCAGGTTCTACACTTTCTTCCTGAACATGTTCTGGATTTTCTTCTTGAACAGGTTCTGGATTTCCTTCTTGAACCTCCTCAGTATCATTGTGTTGCAGGTTACCTATGTCTGACTCATGAATCAATGATGTGCTGGTGTCTATCTTCTCAGTGACCTCTAAACTTTGCTGGTTCAGAGTTTCTGTGGGCTCATCCTGTACAGGTTCATTCAACAAAAGCAGGACAACAGAGGTTTCTGAAACAGTAGCTTCCTAAATTCCAAAATGCTCTTCCGCTTTCTTCTTATGTTCTTCGATCCAAACAGGATCTTGCATCCTTGAGACTGCTCTATGAACTACCTCATTCCTAATTTGAGATGGAAGAACCCATTGATTCATTTGACTCTCAGCAAATGTCTGTGCCTTGAAACGTTGGTTAATAGTCTGTTCCTCTGAACCTCTTCTATGTAAGCTTGGAGTGCTAATGGGCTAGGCTCCAATACTTGCTCAGAATTTATCTGTTGTTTCACTTCTTCCAGTTCCAACTCAAGCTTGGCTGCATATTCATTTGCTTGTTCCACTGAAGTATGTACATTCCCCCCTTCTCTGGCCAATTTCTTGAACTTCTTAAATAATCCTTCCAAAGACACAGTCATGTTTCCAACAGTGATTCCATGCAAATTCAAATCATCAATCCACTTCAGTGATTCCACTGAAGTATGTACATTCCCCCTTCTATGGCCAATTTCTTGAACTTCTTAATTAATCCTTCCAAAGACACAGTCATGTTTCCAACAATGATTCCATGCAAATTCAAATCATCAAACTCTTGCAAATCTTGGATCAAACCTTCTTGAAATGTATCTCCCACTAATTCATTGACTAGATCTAGAGCTTCTTGGTTAACTGAATTTTTCTCTTGTGATAAATTCAGTTCCAATTGATGCACCTTACTTAGTGAGCTGTCAACTTCCTCAGTAGGATTCTCAACAAATTTATCATTTTCTCTTCTTGGCAATTCTTCCAAATCAACCTGACCTGCAAATAGAGTTTGATTTACTTGTGCCTGTTGTTCTTTATCCAGTCCTTCTAAATTTACCTATGGACTGGCTTCAGTATGTTGAGATTGAATAATTGGATCCATAGGTTCTTGTATTAGAGCTTGGTATTCATCAATACAAGATTTTCACCCCTCAGGGTAAATGTCTCCCAATTCCTGATCTTTAAAAAGTACAAGTTCCAATCCTTCTGTAGAGACTTTCTCAAGATTGATTTCTTCATTACCAACATGAGGCACAACAGCTTGCTGGACTTCCAAAGTTGGTTTCACCTTCTCTTCTTCAGAACTAATGTCATGGACTACAAACTTTGGTTTCCTGGCCTTCATCTTAATCCTGAATTTCTTGATAGGTTTATCAGGAATAATTTATTGTTGTACTGCCTTCTCAGGAACAATTTCTTGTTGTACTACCTTCTCAGGAACAATTTCTTGTTGTACTACCTTCTCAGGAGAGGGTTCTTGCTGTTTTGAGGATGACATTTCCTTTCTTTTATAGAAAACAATGTCTTTCCTTCCCTGAGGTTGTTGAAATGATTCTTTGTTTTCCTTCATCAGTTGCTCTGATTCTAGAGTTCATTTTTTCAAATCCAAAACTTCTTTAACTGTAAATTCATCTTTATGTTTCCTCTTCTTAGAAGGTTGGCTAGTCTTCCCAGCCAGGCTTGTGTTTCTTCACCCTACTCTGATTCATTTTCTTAACCGAAGGTGCTTCTTCTGAAGAACTTGAACTGAGAATATGTGTCTTTCTTTTCCTGGTAGACACTTTCTTCTTACCCTTTTTCTCTTTAGCTTTCATAAATTCTTCGAATTCACGATTTTCCTTCTATCTCAGCTTGTGATACTCATAAACAGACTCCTGCTCTTCTGGAGTGACTTTCATAAGTTCTTCATTTCCTTCTACAACCCTCGTCAATGCTTCTATCTGTCGTATCCTATCAAGTTTTTCTTCTTCATCTGTGCTATCTTCATCAGAAAGACTTTTCTTAATATAAAAAGTCTTTCCTAAACCTTTAAGCATCATGTTCATCCCCTTTCTGTTCAGATACTTCTCATTCCATGCATCCCAATCATCAATGATTATCTGTTGAATCTTTCCTTGTGTCTGATCAGTATAAACTCTATGTTCCTTATATGCGTTTTCTCTGCACATACTGTCATATCGAATATACTTCTCAATGAATTCCTTCTTTCTCTCCTGAACAAGTCCATGAACTTCTTGCTGGAGAGGTGGGGGTAATCTCTTCATGATCTTATGTGGTCTATATGTAATGAGAAGATCTGCATCTGCTGGTGTTGCTGGGGCTGAAATCTTCCTGAAATTCTTTTTAGGTTCCAAGCCTTCATTTATGACAGACTCTCTGAAAATATTCCTGACTATATTTTGTGGTGTCTGCTTTGCATCTGATCTTTGCTTCCTGTTCTTCCCTGTTCTCTCAGCTTCTCTTTCTTCTGCATCCTTAACCCATGCCTGCTGTTCAGGCATTAAATCAGCGAAATTCTCTAGTGGAAACTCTTCATCAGGTTTTCTCACTAGCCCTGGCCTGGGGATTCTTTTCTTAAGATTCTCCCCCTTAGCCCATTCATTCATATTTCTTATCCAGCTGTTCCTGGCTTCCTGAATGGTCCTAAGAACATCTTTCCATTCCATCTTGCCTTGTTTAGCTTTTTGAAAATGAGGCTCAAGGGCGTGTCTAAGATTGATCCGAGCATCAATGATTCTGTCTAATGCCAAATTTGTCAAGAAATTTGTTCAACAGGTCCCTTCTTGTTCAAAAATGCTGGAGGCATGTATGCAGGGAGTGCCTGTTGAGGATCATAGACTCGGGCATTCCTGATCTCATTGAGCTTGCAGCAATATTTAGTGAGTCTTATCACATATTTAGGCAGTGGCTGGGGATCAAAGTAATCCAACTCTAACCCCATATGATCCTTTGGGTTAATGATTCTATAGCATTCTTGGATCCATTCAGCCATACATTTATTCTGCCTTTCTAGAAGTCTTTATGTCTGATGTCCTTAGGGAGATGTCTGTCATTAATAAGATTGACCATTTGATCTTCCCAGAAATCATCCTATCCCAAAATGCTTCTCCTTCCCCTTATCAAGTATATGTAGAATCATCAGCGGATTGACATAAAAGACTGGAGGTGAGATTTCCATTCCTAACCATCCACAGCTTTTCTGAATATCTTTCACCATTTTTTCTGTTCTCTTCATTTTTCAGAACGAATGTTCTTTCTTGTCTGACTCGACACCTCGAGCTTGGAGTTCTTCAAAAGTCATCTTATGGATCCTTTAAAGAAGGATAAGAGAAAACCGATTAAATCATGATCACCATCCTCACATTTAGAGTTTTGCTCTAAATGTGAAGGTGTGAATAGAGAACATAGTATCAATCTTTTCTCAATTTAGAATTTAACGAATCACCATACTCACATTTAGAGATTTGCTCTAAATATGAAAGAATTAATCATTAATTAAATTCTTACTAGAGAATAATACAATGCATGAAGAATTAAAGCATTAAATCAAGCAAAGTCAAAACACATTACACCAGATGTCATTCTTACAGAATATGCAAAAGCATTGAGAAATTCAAATACAAAAGGTCTTATAGATCCAAACTGAAATTAAAGAGGGGGGAATTCAAGTCCATTCCCGAATCTAGTGAAACAATTACAATGTTCAGTGACCAAACACCTCATACAGTAAATTGTACTGACTCCATATTGGTTTCTAGGCCATTTGTGATTGTTAACAAATAGAGTTCGATCACTGCAAAATCATTTCTTAGGTTGTCCTAGAAAAGGAGAGTAGAATTCAGCATCATTTGACATCCATCCTCTAATTTTGGAACTGGAGATTATTCAGCCTGCGTCTATTCTTGCAAAGTGATGCAAAAAGCCAAATTCTTTTCTCTTGCTCTTCAACAGCATCCTTACTTAAAAGCATAAGTGCTTTTATGTAGATGGATGGGGGGTGGTTATCAGAGATAGCATGATCAAGAAGATCAAATGCTGTTTTCTCATTTTTATCCTCCACAAAAAGTTGCAAAGCCTCGGTTAGCCGGAACATCCAATTTCCTGCCTCTCTACAGCTTTCGAAAAAGTTAATTTTTGTTGGTTAAAATCTTCCCAGTCCCAAAAGAGAGAAATCTTCAAGAGAGGCCTTCTTTAGAACCGACTGATGCTTAGAAGCCTCATTCAATGCCTTGCAAACTAGCTTACAGTTGAAGACAGTTTCCAAGTGATCGAATGCCAGCCTTGACAGAATATTACCAAGAATCTCATAAGGAAGATCTGTGATCTGAGTGGCCCCTGATCCAGCTTTCTGTCCTGAAATTCTTGGGTTCTTTGAGGAGCTTCCAATTTCAAAATTGAGTAGAATTAACAAGATATTGGAATTAAGTTTAATAAAGGGTAATTAAGAAATTCAACATTCCATAAAAGAGCATAAAAGCTTAAAAGAAATTACAGCCCGAAATCATAAAGTGATTACAAAAGTTATGACCGACCATCTTCCTAACTAAGAAATATTAGCCCACTCAAGGATTGTTGATTTCCTCATCATCAGAATCACTCCACAATTCTGCATCACGAAGAACTTCACCACATAATAACCTGAACTATCGAACTATGTCAAAGAACTGACAGGGAATGCAGTCTATCATGACATTTGGAGGTAAAAATTCACATTCAAGCAGAGAATGATCCTTGCAAAAGCTCTTTTCTTCTTGATCATGAAAAGGATTTGGAATTTTTACACAATGGAGTAGCCAGTGGAAAACATGAATTTCAATGAAGACTACTTCTAAAACGTCTGAGGCTACTGATCTGATCAATTGTATTCCTTCTTCATTAAGCTTGTTATCATGTTTAGACAAGAGTAGGAGGCTTCTTATAAAAATTGTGGGCTGATGCTTATCATCCAGGCCAGGCTTAAGGAGATCATAAGCTTTCTTCTCATCTTTGTTGTCAACGAAAGCTAAAAGTGCAGGTTCAAGATTGAACATGTAATTTCCTGCATTCTGACATTCTTTGATAAATCTCTCCTGGTTACTGGAATAAATATTTTCTCTCCACCTCATACAAGTTTCCAAATTAACTCTCTTAAAGACTAGAGGTGATTTGCTTGCTGCAAGAAACTGTGTGGATATCTCTGAGACTCTAAGAAGTTCCCTCACGCTATCCCTTCCCAATCTCGACAGAATTTCTCCTAACAACTCAATGGGCAAGTCAATTAATTGAGTTTCCAAGAGTTGAGGAATTCTAACATTTCTGTTTGAAAAGAAGAGAAACACAAAATTCAGGGAAAGACATTTATTTGAAAAGTAACTGAAAGATTAAAGATCAAATTTTATTATCACTACCATGATGCCTTACAAAATACAAGAGACTTACATTACTGACCAAAATTAAGTCTAACACTAGAATGACAATTAGAAAAGCTTATTAAACATATCATCCCTCTCCTTCTTCATCTGAAAAATCTTCAGCAGAGTTATGAGTATATAAAGCTTCTCTTGCCCATAATCTGAAGTCTGCTACTGTTCTGGTTGCATCGCAACAAAGGCAAGTGACTTGATCAGCAAGATAGTTAAATAACGATGGCCCATGTACAATCTCCCAGTTATGCTCTTCAAACTTACAAAATTCTCTCTTAGTCTGTCCTAAAAATGGGTTTGGAATAATTTCCCACTCTGAAATTAAACTAAGAAAGTTATATCTAAAATCATAGCTATTAGGTCTATCATTTAATATTGGGCTTATTAGATAGAGCCCTTTATCTATTTCTCCCTGAGTGGTTTTACTCAAATAGCACAAAGCTTTAATGTACTGAGAAAACTTATGGTTATCATAAATCCCCTCATCTAGGATTTGAAGAGCTTCGGTTTCTTCACCCTGTGTAAATAATTCCATTGCTTTCTGAAGATTCAGAGTAGGGTTATGAGCCCTTGCACAGGAATGTAGAAAATTAATCTTCCCAGAAGACTCATTAGAGATAATTTTAAAATCAACATCTTCTAGGTAAAACCTCCGGAATACAGTAGGATGATTGGAAGCAATTCTGAACAAAGTGCAAGTTGATTTATAGTGGAGCAAGTCCTTAAAGCTGCTCTGCCCTACTCGTGACAAGATCTCTCCAATGATATCCAGTGGAAGATCAGTCAGTCGTAGCACAGAGAACTCAGAAGATTGCTCTCCAGTCTTAGTGTTGTTAGGCGAGTTTTAAAGAGAGAATTAGCTTTTGGTTATATTAATGAGAAATCTAAGAGTATGATTCTAAGAGTTTTCACAAAATCGCAGTCAGGCAAGAAATGCAAAATGCAAACCCTAGTATTGCGAATCCAGCATTGTCTGTGCAAACAATAAAGAAAACATTGCAAAGCAAAGCACCACCAAGAAGAAAATAAGATGGACTAAGAATCTTACGGATTATCGCCTGCCATCTCTTTCTCTGATCAGATTTCTGGAAGTGAAAATGCTACGAAATGGACGAGAGAACTAGACTAGGGCGGTTTCTTGAGAGAGAGAGAGAGAGAGAGAGAGAGAGAGAGAGAGAGAGAGAGAGAGAGAGAGAAGGATTTGAAAGTGATTTGAAATGATGTGAAGGAGAAAAAGATATAGAGAATGGGCCGGACTGGTCTTAAGAAAACTGCAGAGTAGGGTACTCAAGTATATCCCTCTCTTCAGATATTAATGATTAAGTCTAGGCTTGCCTTATCAGCGGATTTGAAATTAACTCAAAACTGAGTTAATAAAACTTGTGATGGAAATTTTATGGATTAAAACCAGCTTAATGAAAGAAATACAACGCGAGAATTAAACCATTCACAAAAGTTCCATTTATACAAAATCATAGATTGAAGTGATTACATTAACATAGAAAGTACAAGGACTAAAAACCAAACAATCAGCTTAATCAGATTCTAAATCAAAATCTAAGTCTGATTCAAGTTCATCCACATACTCATTAAAGGACGCCCTCAAATCCTTGATTAGAGTTGTAACCTCACAACACAAACAGTTGATGTTTGTGGCACCGTAATTGTAGTGTGGAGGTTGCAAAACCAAGTTCTTATCATGAGGGGCCAAGTAATCACTCCCTATGTTTTTGCCCTAAGAAAGGATTCGGCTCCTCCTCACTGTTGGCAAAAATTATGCTAATCTTCTCCTTCATCCTCCGGATGTGGTCTTCTTCCTTGAAGATTGATCCCAACAAATACAACCCTTCATCAATCTTCTCCAAACTTTCTGAACTCATCAGAATGAAGGCTTTGATGAAGATTGAAGGGTGATGATCATCCTCTATCCCTGGTCGAAGAACTTCAAAAGCAGATTCCATCAGTCTTGTATTACGACAAGCCAACAGAGCTGGTTCTAGATTGAGCATGAAATTATCTGCTTCTCTGCATCTCTCCAAAAACACTATGTATTCACTGTCAAAAGTTCTTTCTGCAACAACTTGCTTGAACACAAGAGCCCTTATTCGAACCACGGGTAGCTTGCTTACTCTATGAAACTTCTTACAAGTAGGAGCTGCTCTGGCCACATCCTTAATCTCTTCCTTCCCCAATCTTGGCAAAATATCCCCTAAAATTTCATCAGGAATGTCTAAAATGGAAGTTCTATCATTGGGGGCTGCTCTGGCCATTCTAAATTACTAATGAAGGTTTAAAGGAATGAGAGGATAAATGAGTGTTTGGGAGTACAAAGAAGAAGGATTGTATGGAATTTATAGCCAAGAAAAATTAAACTCTAACATAATTACAGAAGATTGAAACGACGTGTAATGGTTTAGTGAAAAGGAAGAAGAAGGGCCTGAAAGGGTATTTTTGTCCTTCAAAGTTTGAAAAATCTATCCGTTCAAATTCCCAGGTTCTCGCTTTTTTTTTCATAAGCGCGTGAACATATAGGATGTCCCTCGCTTTGTGAATCATCAAAGCGAGGAAAAATTTCTATGGTCTGTTTAAGAACTTGCTCACGCTTTATGAGTTTGACAAAGCGTGGTCATTTAATTCCTCACACTTATGTTTTAAACAACAAAGCGAGAGAGAAGATTATCAGGACTTCATAAACTCAGAATTAATCCAATAATAATCCTGATCAAATTTTGTATATCAAACAAAACTTGAAATTTCCTCCTCGCTTTATAAGTTTTAACAAAGCGTGAGTCGTTATACTTCAATTTCATCCACGCTTTGTTGGTTCGAATCAAGGCGTGAATACTTAGTTTGAAAGATCAAAAATTTAGCTCATGAAAATTTGTTCAATACTCAAAAACCTGATTGAAGGATTCATCCACGCTTTGTTGGTTCAATACTCAACAAAGCGTGAGTCGTTATACTTCAATTTCATCCACGCTTTGTTGGTTCAATACTCAACAAAAATTTCTTGGCCCAGTCTTTTCTTGTAATATTTACAGAAGCCTGCAGAATATGCTTGATTTCCTTGTTAGATACCTCCACTTGTCCACTTTTCTGAGGATGGTATGGTGATCCAACTTTATGATGAACACCATATTGCTTAAGCAACTTCTCAAAGAGTTTATTCACAAAGTGAGATCATCCATCCGATATTATGGCACGAGGGGCTCCAAACCTGGTAAAAATGTTCTTTTGCAAGAATCTAGTGACTTGTTTAGCTTCATTGTTAGGCAAAGCCACTGCTTCAACCTATTTTGAGACATAGTCCACAGCTACTAGAATGTAGTGATTACCATATGAAGGAGGGAAAGGTCCCATAAAATTAATCCCCCAAACATCAAATATTTCTACTTTTAAGATTCCTTTTTGAGGCATTTCTTCCCTCATTGAAATATTTCCCAATCTTTGGCACCTGTCACACATCTTTATAAGTTTTTGGCAATCCAAGAAGATAGTTGGCCAAAAGAAACCACAGTCTAGAACTTTTCTAGCAGTTCTAGCAGGGCCATGATGACCTCCTACAGGATTCTCATGGCATTTCCTAACAATTTGGAATCCGTCTTTCTCATGGACACGACGCCTAATAATATGGTCAGAACAAAACTTAAATAAAAGGGGTCATCCCAATAGTATTTTTGAATCTCTCTGAAAAATCTCGATTTCTGATGTGAGTCTTTAAACTTTGGAATAATTTTACACGCCAAAAAATTGGCAAAGTCAGAAAACCAAGGACAATTATATTGATGTAACTGCAAAGAATACAATTGTTCATCTGGAAATTTGTCATTTACAACTTCCTCCTTTTCTGTTCTTTCTTCCAATCGTGAAAGATGATCTGCTACTCCATTGTCTTTCCCTCTTCTGTCTTTAATGATAATATCAAACTCTTATAAAAGTAAAACCCATCTTATCAACCTTGGTTTGGCTTCTTGCTTTGAGAAAAGATATCTTAATGCAGAGTGATCTGTGTAAACTATAGTATGAGCTCCAATAAGATATTGCCTAAACTTATCAAAAGCAAACACTACAACATACATTTCCTTTTCTGTAGTGGTATAGTTTATCTGAGCATCATTAAGAGTATGACTGGCATAGTAAATAAAATGATGTCTGCCTTCTTTATGCTGCCCCAAACTACACCCACTGCATTATCACTAGCATCACACATGAGTTCAAAAGGTAGATTCCAATCAGGAGACTGAACTGTAGGTGCAGTGATAAGTTTCTCCTTCAGAGTTTTGAAAGCAATTAAACAATCTTCATCAAAGCTGAATGAAACATCCTTATGAAGAAGGTTGCACAAGGGTCTTGCTATTTCAGAAAAATTCTTGATAAACCTTCTATAAAAACCAGCATGACCAAGAAAACTCCTTACTGCCTTGATTGTTTTAGGAGGTGGCAGATTTGCTATCACAGAAACTTTAGCATTGTCTACTTCTATTCCTGCTCTAGATACTTTGTGTCCTAGGACAATCCCTTCTTGAACCATAAAGTGACACTTCTCCCAATTAAGAACCAGGTTAGTGTCTTCACATCTCTGCAAAATTTTTGACAAATTTTGTAAACAGTCCTCAAAGTCAGTTCCATAAACACTAAAATCATACATGAACACTTCAATGCATTTCTCAATAAAATCAGAAAAGATATCATTATACATCTTTGAAAAGTGGCAGGAGCATTACATAATCCAAAAGGCATTCTTTTGTAAGCAAATGTTTCATATGGGCAAGTAAAAGTTGTTTTCTCATGATCTTCACTAGCAATTACTATTTGATTATAACCAGAATAGCCATCTAAAAAGCTGTAAAATGGTTTACCTGACAGTCTTTCTAACATTTGATCAATAAAAGGTAAAGGGAAATGATCTTTTCTTGTGGCAGTATTCAATTTTCTATAATCAATGTAAACTCTCCAACCAGTTACTGGTCTTGTGGCTACTTCATCACCATGTCCATTAGTCACAATGCAAATTCCACTTTTTTTAGGTACAACTTGTGTTGGACTTACCCATTTGCTATCAGAAATAGGATAGATTATACCTGTATCGAGTAGCTTGATTACCTCCTTTCTGACAACTTCCTGCATTGGTGGATTTAGCCTCCTCTGTGGTTGTCTGGATGGCTTATATATGTCTTCCATTAGAATCATGTGCATACAAATGTGAGGACTAATGCCTTTAATATCGGCTATAGTCTAAGCAATTGCATGGATATGACTTTTAAGAATGTTTACTAGAGCTTGTTCCTGGTTTAGTTTGGATGAAATTATTACCGGAAGCTTCTTTTTATCTGCCAAAAAGGCATATTTAAGATGTTCAGTTAATACTTAAGCTTAAGCTCTGGTGGGCTTTCTACAGATGGAATTAATTTGCTTCGAATTTGCACTTCCAATTTTAAATCAGATCCTTCTTCTGTATGATCTGTTTGGTCAATGTCATCCTCAGACTGAAGATGTCATATCCTCACTTTCTGATCCGTCTTTGATTTCACAGTCTCAGGATCAACGAATCTAACCGCGCACAAGTAAGCAAAAGTAGCATCTTCAGCATTTGTGAGTGGGGTGAGATTGTTCTCGGTTACATCAGTAGTAAAGAGATCAAAGCTATCTAAAACATTTTCTACCTCTATAGTACTAGAGTCTATTCCCCTCCCAGTTACATTGGATTCAAAAGCATTAAAAGGATATGTTGTCATCTTCATCATATCAAAGGTGACTTCTTGGTCATCAACATGAAGCTTAACTATGCCATTCTTCGCATCAAAATGACGAAGTCAGCTGGAAAACATAGGCCTCCTGTTCTTACTAGAACATCTTCAATGATTCCTTCTGGTCTAGTACTTGACCGATCAACAAAGAAGAGAGTCATATTCACTGGCCTCATCCTCCCTAAGTCCAACCTTTTGGCCATAGCAAGTGGCATTACATTGATGCTGCTTCCTAAGTCACAAAGGCCTCGTCCAGCTTCTTTGTAGTTGATAATCAGAGGTAAGGTAAAGCTTCCTGGATCTTCAAGCTTTGGAGGTATCCTTTGTTGAAGAACCATGCTGCAATTCTGATTCAGGACCACCATTTGCTGCTCTCCCGCACTTCGTTTCCCTGAAATCAATTCTTTCAGAAACTTAGCGTAAGTGGGCATTTCTGCAATTAATTCAACCAAAGGGATCGAGATTTCAATGGCCTTAATCTTTTCAAGAAATTTCTTAAATTTAATTTTTTGAAGATCATTTTTGAGTCTCCCAGGATATGGTACCCTAGGCATGTGTTCATCCAATAGGTCCTTTTTGTTACATGTAGAGTTAGTGATATTATTACCTTCCTCTTTTTCCTTTGGAAAAGAGTGTTCTGAAACATTCTTTTCCAAACCCTTTTCCTCAAGAATTTGCCTTTCCTCAAACTGATCATCCTCCTCTAATGTTTGAACATCTTTCAACTTCTTCTGCTGCAGCAACCTTTCTCTTTTCTTTTCAAATTCAAGATCTACAACTTCTTTTCCTCCCTTTAATGTGACTGCCTTACATTATGGATTAGCTTCAGAAGAGCTTGGTAGCTTCCCTTTTTCTCTTTACTGTAATAACTTTGCCATCTCTGTTATTGAATTTTCAACATTCTTTATTGAAGCTTGCAGCTGGTTGTTTGTCTCAGTTCGCTTGGCAATAAACTCCTTCAGGGCATTCTCAACTTTTATAGAATAAGTGATATCTTAAACAGTAGGATAAGCTACTGGTGGCACTGGTTGAGGTGGAAAATTTGCAGGCATTGGTGCAAACGGTCCATATGGCATGTTTTGCTGATTCATTTGTTGAGGAGGTCTCTGAGGATACATTTGTTGCTGAGGATAAAATTGTTGCTGAGGACGAAACTGCTGCTGGTTCTGTTGAGGGGGGTGCAGAAGATGTACATTCTGTGCATTTTGAGTGTTACCAAAGCTCAAGTTTGGATGCTTGTTTTGAAAACCAGTGTAATTACAGCTTTCCTCTTGCTTAGGTGCTTCTTGAAGCTGTGGGCACTGATCATTATGGTGAGGTCCAGAACAAATTCCACATTGATAAACTTGTTCCATAGGTGTGGGTTGAAGAATCATCATTGGTTGTTGTTGTTGATGCTGAATTTGTTGACTTGCTTTCTGGGCTAGCTGTAGTTCTGCAATCTGTTTTGTGAGTGCTGCAAACTTCTCTTCATTTTTGTCTGTATGAATGACAAGACTCTTTCTTGTCGGTGAAGGTGGATCATCATCCTGAAGTACTGCTCTGCTTGCAGTCATGGTATCTATAGTTGACCAGGCTTTTTCCAATGTCATCTGGAGTAATTGCTCTCCTCCAGTAGCATTTATCATCATTTGCCAAGTAGGTGATAATCCTGTGAAGAATATTTTCAATAATCTTCTCTCTTAAATACTATGTTGTGGGCATCTTTTAAGCATGTCAAAGAATCTATCCCTAGCATCCTTCAGTGATTCTCCCTTCCTCATTTTGAAACTAGAAATTTTGTCTACCCATTCATCTATTTTGCTTTCTGGAAAATACTTGAGCAAGAAATTTTTAACTAGCTCTGGCCAAGTAGCTTTCTATTGAGCATTCAAAGAGTCATACCATTCCTTTGCTGATCCATCCAATGAGAATGGAAACATTGCTAGCTGAATGCTTTCTCTTGAGGCTCTTCCCTTCTTTACTATCTTGATCAACTCAACAAACTTTTTGAGATGCAAGTGTGGATCTTCAACACTCAAACCAAAAAATGCTCTGGAAGATCCCAAGTTTAATATACCAGGTGGTATATCTACCTCTTCATCTGTTCCAGCCAAGTACTGGTAAACGTTAGGTTGCCATGGTTGATAATGTTCTTCTTGAGGATTTGGAACGGGATTAGCAAAGTTAGGTGGAAAGTAATGCTGATGAACAAATTGCGGTGCAGCAGACCTCTGTGGAGCTTGGAAATGTCCTCGAAGTGGTATGTTATGCTGATTTTCTGGCTGTCCATTTGGTAGGTTTTCGGGTCCGTCATTCTGTCCATTGTTTGCCGATCCAGTTATTTTTGAAAGTGTCCCTTCTGTAAGATCTTTCTACCTGCTTCTAGCGTTTGATCTAATCAGACTTGCTGTTCTCTCAAGTTCACAGTTAAAGGGAAGCAGAGGTTGCCTTGAAGATCGGGTTGTTCTTTCGCTCATAAACTGTTGAGATTTCTCCTGTGAATAAAATGATAGAATTAATGGATTTATAGTAACCAGGAGTAAATAATAATAACAAATAAACCAAAGAATATCTTTAGTTCTAAAATTCATAATGCTACACCCTCCCCGGCAACGGCGCTATGAAGCTTTTAGGCACAAACCTGCTACATAACTCTCAACTCTCTTTAAACTATAATTCTCATAGGATTGTTCAAGAGCATGCCTATTTTGCCTACCGAAAGCGCACGGTATCAAGCTTGCAGTATTTATTTTTAATTGTCGGGATCGTTCTCTGAAGAGTAACACGATAGAAGTGCGTTAATAACATTTTAAATCTTAGAACACCAATACATCCTCTGGTTCATGATGGAGTAATGATTATATCTAATGAAAAAGTGTTGAGAAATAAGTGCATAAAAGCTATAAGAAAATAAAAGAAAGCAGTATTAAAAGTAAAAATGAATTGAATGCATTTATAGATTCATGAGTTAAAAGATATTATGGACTTAATGACAATCAAACAAAATAGGACTAAGGTGGAGCAGTCATACTTCAATGATGAATAGTAAAATGGAAGCTCAGTGAGTCAAGATGAATCCTCTAAGCAAGTTAATCAACTCTTCATGTCTTTGATTACTTTCCCAAGACAAGTACTGGTGATCCAGTGTCATGACATTTTAAGCACTGAATTCATGAGATACTATTATTAAGAAATGATCGGTCGAACTCATTTCTTAGCAACAGATTTTAGAATTATCACTTAATCTGTCTCTTTCAGATTCAGATTAAGCCATTGAAAACTCAAGGTCACATCTAAATCATCATGCATTAATCTGAACTTGAAGTTGTCCTCTCATTAATTTGAGGATATGAAGATATCTTATGCTCCTATCTTGGATAGGGATGTAAACGGGTAGGGTAGGGTACGGGTAGGCCACCTCCACTCACTACCCGAAATATAAGTATCCTACCCTTACCGTATCCTATTACCCTAAAATTAAATATCGGGTAGGATTCGGGTAATGCCGGTCGGGTATGCGGGTTATTCGCGGGTAAACGGGTACCCGAAATCTTAAATATTACATAGTTAACCGACTCTACCCGACCCAACTTTAATAAAGAAAAAACTTATTTTTCACCATAAAAAATAAATAAAACCTTCATTATTGCACGAGAACAAAATTTAAAAGAATATTTAAAAGAAACCGCTAAAGCAACATAAATAAATACTGTAATATTTAAGAATATTCAGTAAAAAATTCATAAATCTTTTTACTGTCAAATCTCAAATGTTAATAAATTTAAAATATAAAAATAAATAAATAAATAAACAAACATATAACTATATCTCAATATATAATATAAATTAAATATATATATATATAATATATAGATAAATAAATATATATTTAATCGGGTAATCGGGTAGGGTAATCGGGTAATATATGAAATCCGTACCCTACCCGCACCCGATATGATTTATTTCGGTTTCGGGTAATACCCTACCCGATTACCCGATTATCTCTATCCTACCCTACCCGATACCCGATTACCCGACGGGTTACCCGACCTTACGGGTAAAGTTGACATCCCTAATCTTGGATGTCCTCTACAAGAAATGAAAAGCTAGTATTTAAATCTATCATCCAAGGGTTGCTCAAGACTCAAACTTCTCAAAGTAATTCCATCAAGTATTTGTAAGAAATAAAAGTCCTGTAAGTATATCAAGATGAATTTGCTAATCAAAGTCCTTGAATTATCTAGACTACTTAGATTCACACTGATGTTTTAGCATGAAATTTCTATGTAAATAAATCCAAATACCCATGATTTAACTCAGGATTAATGAAAATCAGCAAATTGCCTAACCTCCTACCCATATTAGATGATTAGAATATCATAAGGCCATGAACCCTGAAGGTTAACTCTTCCAAATTCTCATTAATTATTGGGACAAAAGATGGTTTTTGAAACATCTTTCCCTTTTAAATGACAGGTACTAAATGCCCAACTAAAGAACAAGTTTGTTCTTAATCATCCTGAGTAAAAGATGTTTGAGAAAACTTATATCATCATCTCTCTCAGTGTGCTTAAGAAAGTAATGATGTAAAATATAAATATGAAATGTGAACTTATATTCAGAAGTAAGAATACTCATCTTAGTCTGGGAAATATCCCAAAATATCATAGGTAAAAGTCGTAATATATGTATAAAGAAACGATGAGGGTTTTGAATCCTCTTTAACAAAATGCTAGGGTGCTCCCAAAATATAGATTAGGAGCTAGACAGAATTAGGAAATTACTTTCCCATGAAAAAGATTTAAGGAATAATTCTGCGAAATAGGTGTCCAAGACAGCTCGCAGTAACTATCTTGGGTTTCAAACTATGAACACTCTAATTTTTCGCGCGCTATATCTGTACAGCGTAGAGGGAGCTATTATTCATAGAATGTTCCTCAGATTTGGATAATACCGAGAATTGGGTCCCTCGCAATAAGATCTGTAAGAATGCAACAAGGTTACTTAAGTCCCACTTATAAAATAGAGGATATATATGTATATAAGGGATAAATCTTTGGCTTCCTAAAAATAGGAACCAATTCTGATGCTACATCAGGATTGTTCCCTCGCTTTGTCCAATTGGACATCGCGAGGGTCCTGATATAACTTGTTTATGAGTGAAGTAAATAGGATTACTCCTCGCGCCAATCCTTGTGATGAATGTAGCGAGGATTAGTCCTTTTATGAAGGAAAATGTCAAATCCTAAGATCGAATACAACTCCTCCTCATAACATTCATTCATTGAGAATACAACGAAGATAGAATTCGAAACCTCAGAGAGATTAAGAATTTAGAGTTATTTAGTTCGTAAAGATTATCACGCGATGATTAACACTGCATGTGTCTTTAGGAACCTCAATTAATTCTAAGCATTAATCTTTTAAGATTGCATTTAGAATTAAGATCAAAGTATACCAACAATGGGAGATTTTATGGAATCAATAACTCTGCCAGTTTAATACCTAACTCAATAACAATATTCAAACTTCCTGAGTAATTACGTCAACCAGATTACAAGTTGAAAAGATGATACCAGCATGAATCTGTAAATCTGATTAACAAATTCATAATGATTTCAAAAGCGAACATTGCATTTGAGGTTTATACTACTTTAAAAAAGAATTAAAGAGTACCGAATTCTGCTGTAACCACTCAAGATTGCAATAGAAAGATAAAAACAAAAGATTTAACATCTGATCTTCCTTCATAACAATAATTTGCAAAAGAAAATGTAAGCGAGTACACCTGGAAATCTGATAACCAGAATATCGCGAATTCGATCGATGAAGTCGGTAAAAACAAGATGGTGATCGTCGTAATGATTGAACAGAATCATCCTGATAGCAAATCCTCTCTCCAGATTACTCTCAAGCTAAACTACTAAACAGAATTCAAAGAAATCTAATTGCGAATCGAATTACAAATCTAAAGAACACGAAGATAATTTGCAAAATTAAACCCTAACTACCCTACCTATGAAAACTCTAAAAAATGAACGAGAGAATTTGAGCTATTCTTTCGTCCTCCAGTTAGTTGAGTTGATCTCCAAAGGGTCCTATTTATAGATGACCTCAGAAACTTCTTTCCGCCTGGGTGATAACCGCTCGCGTCAAAGTAGCTCATCTCACGCCTTGTCCCAGTTCCTTCAAAGCGTGAGTTAACATAAAGTGCTTTTCATGTTACAGCGAGATAATTCCCAATCTTTCTTCAAGACTTCCTCTCGCTATAATTCTTCTAGCTTCACAACTCGCATAGTCTTCGTCTACTCGCAATGTCAGTTTACTTATCGCGCAGCCTTCAGTTTTGCACATTTTCTTTGATTAAGTCCAGATTACAACTCTGAGGTCCTCGCAATGTTCCTATTCCCTCCTCGCAATGTTTATTGTGAGCTTTACAGCTTGTCTCCTGCTCAATCAACACAGCGACGATTAATTCAGATAAAAACATAGCGTGAAACACTTATGTTAAAATCTACAACTTTTAGGCCATTTTTATGCAATTTCCAAATATCTTCCTGATCTTGATCTTTCCAAAATCTTTTCTTATCTTCTCCAATTATTCATTAAAAATCTATGAAAACATGATCAGAAACTTGCCATCAAGACACTAAATTGGACGAAAATGACAGTCATGAGTGACTGTCATCACCATCCTCACATTTAGAACCACTTGTCCTCGAGTGGTAAGAAACTCGTAAAGTTTCAAAGAACAAGTCCAATTTGTGGCTTCCAAAATTAGGTATTGTTGCAAGACCTTTCCTGGATCATTGCATTCTCTTTTCCAACTATTTCAAGCTCAACTCATTCAACTGATTGATGCTTCATATCTGACTTCTAATTTACCAGACTTCATAAAAACATTAACAAAAGTGATTTGCATTTTTTTGAATTATTGTTCTGCCCCTTAGTTAGTCAAATTTCTCCTTTCACGCTCAATTCTATCCAACTTATGTGCATACCTTGTGCTTCTGAATCCTTAGCCAAAAAGAATAAGATTTTTTTTATATATCAAGGGGTGGCTTCTCGTGGCTTTCAATAGCTCGGTTTCACAT
The DNA here is from genome assembly GCA_030278955.1 of Hygrophila difformis. NCBI lineage: Eukaryota > Viridiplantae > Streptophyta > Magnoliopsida > Lamiales > Acanthaceae > Hygrophila > Hygrophila difformis. The sequence goes on from JAOANR010000009.1 coordinate 58,314,364, forward strand.
TATTAGGAGGAGTCGCATGACCTGACATTGCAGATGAAACTTCAACTCCCCTACCCTTGATTTGCTCTTTTAGAGTTCTTCAACTTATAAGTTAGAGAGGCAACTGTGCCAGCTACTTATATCCACATTATTTTACCACGTTTGTTTATAAAGTTTCCCTTGTTTTGGCTTTGGACTCATACTTCACTTGATATGCACACTCATCTTTTAAGAGAGACTAGATTGGATCAATCCTTCTAACCTTAGTACAGTTTTGTTGTTTATGGTATACAAATCACTCAAGTAAATACAATCACAAAATCTTCAAATTATTTCATCCAGTAATGACATCAATCAATCTCAAAGTTCTCAGCTCTCAACAGTTATCAAGAGCAGCTCTGCATGCAGTCAAAATCTTTAGAATGGATGTTTCTGTAATTAACCACTTAGACTTAGTCTTCTACTTCTTTACTAGCTCTCTATCCCACCTAAGGTTTTAGTTCCAATTATTAAAGCATGAACAAAACATGGAATTCTATCTCACAGAATAATTCTCGCATTAACTCCGTCCTAGGACAAATTCACACTTTTAAAAGAGAAATGAAAATTTACGAAAAGAGAAACAATAAAAAGGAAAAACTGAGAAGAAAAAATAAACAGAAAAGAGAGGGTTTCAGAAACTCCCCTATGATCTCAGGATGGACTTGCATCACTGCTTGGGTCTTTTGGTGGTACTGAAGGTGGCTTCTTCAAGTCTGAAACTAAGTTAGCAAGGATTTCTACTAGTCTTGTACTGTTTTGTTGCTTCTGCTTCCTCAGCTCCATTTCCCTTTCACGTTCCTGTCTTCTTTCCTCAAGTTCTTCTTTCCTTAGTCTCTCAAATATTTCCATCTCCTCTCTCCTCATTCTTTCTTGTCTATCCCATTCTTCCTTCCTTAACTTCTCCTGTCTTTCCATCTCCTTTTTCCTGAGTTTCTCTTCAGTTTGAATTCTGGTGTGCTCAAACTCGATCCTTTTCTGTTCCATCTCCCTTTGGATGTGCTTGTCTTCTGACATAGTTTTCACCAGCATTTTCATGGACTGTGCAAAACTTTGGATTGAAGTACTCATATTCTGAGATTCATCCATTGACACTGTGTTCCTCATTGGTTGTCTTAGAGGTTGAGATGGTGCAGAAGTGTTTTCGAGCTCCTCATCTTCAGGAATGGCATTTAATGCAGGAGATGCTGCTTAAATCTTCATCCTCTTCACTGCAGCTTTAGACTGAGATGATTTTGATATTGAAGGAATTTTGACTTGCTTGGGTTTAGGGGATGGTACTTTTGATCCTGAACCTTCAGAAGTTTGTTCCTCTAGATCTGGCATTTGATAAACCAATTCTCCCCTTAAGGTATCCACTGGCAAGGGAATAGGAGGATCTATCCTTATAATCTCTGCTAAGAATGGTGTCATTGACACTCCTTGTTTTAGACTATTTTTTTGGGTAATTTCAGGGTATCCCCATGTTTCATTGGGTTCAAACTAATCCATCGATGATCGAGTGAGCATTGAAGGGTTACTTTTTAGATTATTGTTTATAGTATAATATTTTTTATGGCACTAAATTATACTCCGTAATATAATTTTTTTTTATTGGTAATGGCATATTGGCTATTGCTCGGTTGTTATATAATGTACACATGTATTTGTGTATAATGGTTAAGATAGTTTAAGCAGTTTGGAAAATGTAATCGAAATAATAAAGTTGAAAAATTTTATTTATTAAATTTAATTTTTTTATTCAAAATTTTCATATTCCCGCCCATTGGGCGGGGGTAATACTAGTGTTATTAAAAATAAAATTTGAATGGTTTCTAGTTTTGCTCGAAAGACAGATTCGAATACATTTGAGTGGCATCGAATGACATGGGAATGACAATCAAATTCATCTTTCACCCTACATGGGAATGACAATCAAATTCATCTTTCACCCTTTATTTTTTTTGCACGTAGAATGGATTCAAGTTTCACTCGAATGGTGGGAGAGTGACACTCGGATATAGTATTTTACCACTCCCGTTTTTGGGCATCCGAAGTTTTCACTCACTCGAGCTTGCCTCGACAAATAGGCTCTAATGCTTTCAACTGGCACTCGAATGTATTTTTCACCACTTTATTTTTGGCCATTTGATTGATTTCGAGTTTCACTCGAATCACATGCGAGAGGCACTCGAATGGCGCCTTTTACCACTCTATTTTTTTCCAGTTGAATGGCTTCGAGTTTCATTCAAATGGCATGCGAGTGGCACTCAAATACCATCTTTCAACACTCTGATTACTGATCATTCGAAAGTTTTTACTCACATGGTTTGAGTCTCCTCAAAAAGCATACGCGGATGCATTCGAGTGGCTCTTGAATGCCATTTTGAGCACTCTATTTTTTGGCCAGTCGAATGGTTTCAAGTTTTACTCGATTGGCATGCGAGCAACACTCAAATGTTGTCTTTCATCACTTTAACTTTTGGTAATTCGATAGTTTTCACTCGCATAGTTCGAGTCTGCCTCGGAAGACATACTCGAATTCATTCGAGTAGCACTGGAATGCCTTTTTCATCACTATATTTGTTGTCCAGTGGAATGGTTTTGAGTTTCACTTGGATACCATTTTTTACCACTCTAATTTTTTGGTTATTCAAAAGTTTTCACTCGGGTGGTTTGATTCTGCCACGACAAACATAGTCGAATGCATTCGAGTGGAACTTGAATGCCCTTTCCGCCACTTTAATTTTTGTCCAGTCGAATGTTTCGAGTTTAACTCGAACGTCATATGAGTAGCACGCGAATATCATCTTTCACCACTATAATTATTGATCAATCAAAAGTTTTCACTCGCATGGTTCGAGTTTGCCTCAAAAGATTGACTCCAATATATTTTAGTGGCACTCGAATGCCTTTTCCACCACTATATTTTTCTGCCACTAGAATGTTTTCAAATTTACACAAATGGCATGCAAGTGGCACTCGAATTCCCTTTTCACCACACTAATATTAGACCACTCGAATGGTTTCCAGTTTCACTTGTATGGTTCGGGCCCACCTCAACAGACAGACTCAAATGACTTTTTCACCACTCCACTTTTTGGCCACTCGAATGGCATGCGAGTGGTACTCAATAGCTCTTCTCAACACTCTAATTATTGGCCACTCGGTCATGCAAGTGGTCTTTGAATAGCGTCTTTTACAGTTCTAATTTTGGTTCGAGTCTACCTCGAAAGACAGACTCGAATGCATTTGAGTTGAACTTGAATGACGTCTTTCACCACTCTAATTTTTGGCGAGTCGAATGGTTTCGAGTTTCACTTGAATGACATGTTAGTGGCAGTCGAATATCGTCTTTCACCACTGTAATTATTGGTCATTCGAAAGTTTTCACTTGCATGGTTCGAGTATGCCTCAAAAGATTGACTCGAATGCGTTCGAGTGGAAATCGAATACCTTTTTCACCACTCTATTTCAGGGCCACTAGAACGGTTTCAAGTTTCACACAAATGACATGTGAGTGATACTCGAATTCCTTTTTAACCACTCTAATGTTAGACCACTCGATTGATTTCCAGTTTCACTTGCATGGTTCAGGCCTGCCTCGATAGACAGACTAATACATTCGAGTGGCACTCGAATTCCTTTTCACCACTCTAATTTTTTTCCAGTCGAATGGTTCAGAGTTTCACTCGAATGGCATGTAAGAGACACTCGAATGCCGCCTTTCATAACTTTAATATTTGGTCAGTCGAATGGTTTCGAGTTTCACTCAAATGGCATGCGAGTGGCACTCGAATATCATCTTTCACCACTCTAATTACTGGGAAAGTTTTCACTTGCATGTCATTTTGAATCAGGCAAGTAAACCGTTCGAGTGTTCTAAAATTAGAGTGATGAAAAAGGAATTTGAGTGTCACTTGCATGTCATTTTGTGTGAAACTTGAAATCATTTGAGTGTCAAAAAACTAGAGTGGTGAAAAAGGCATTCGAGTGCCCCTCTCGAATGCAGTCAAGTCAATCTTTCAAGACAGACTCGAACCATGCGAGTGAAAACTTTCAAATAATCAATAATTAGAGTGGTGAAAGATGGTCTTCGACTGCCACTCACATGCCATTAGAGTTAAACTCGAAACCATTCGACTTTGTAAAAATTAGAGTGGTGAAAGACGTCATTCGAGTCTGTCTTTCAAGGCAGACTCGATCCATACGAGTGAAAACTTTTGAATGACCAAAATTAGAATTGTAAACAATGGTACTCAACTGCCACTCGAACTATGAGAGTGAAAACTATCGAACGACAGAAAATTAGAGTGATGAAAAACAACATTTGAGTGTCACTAGTACTCCACTTGAGTAAACCTCGAAACCATTTGAGATGCCACAAAATAGAGTATTTAAAAAGGCATTTAAAAGCCACTCATATACATTCAAGTCTACTTTTCAAGGCAGACTCGAACCATATGAGTGAAAACTTTCGAATGATCAGTAATTAGAGTAGGAAGTACGGTATTCGAGTGCCACTCTGTAATACCCGAGAATTTTACAACATAAATAAATATAATAAATACAATAAATAAAATAAATAAATAAATAAATATAATAAACATGATAAAGGGATAAAGAATCATAAAAGATGAGAAATGAAATTTAAATTAAAAAGGAATCAAAGTTCCGAGGACCCGGGAATCCGAAGGCAATTTAATTGAATAAATGGTTACACGGGGACCCGACACCGATAGAATCAATAACTCGAGTCCAAATATAAATTTAGGTCCGAGTAAAATTAAGATAGGAAATCGGAGCCCGAAGATAGCCCGGAAATCGGAATTCGGAAGCGTAGAGGGATAGAAGTCCGAAAGAGAGGAGGAAAAGCACGACGGATCGCACGACCCGGCCTAGACCGAAGTCCAGGCCAGGATGGTGCGGTGTCCGCGCGCTTTTAAAGGGAAAACCGCGCCAAGTGCGCGCCGGCAGGGCAGTTGCGGCGTTCCGCGATTTTCTCGCCCGATTCCGGATTTTTCGACTTTCGGTTGAACATCTTTCGACTCTAGACTCTTAGAGTCAGATCTTGGATGCCCTAGGTCTTAGTTATCTATAAATAAATCCTCTTGGAAGCCCCAAACTCTTTACGGAACCCTACGAAATCTCTCTATACGTCGAAACCCTAATCCCGGAGACGTCGGAGGCACAACACCGAGAGGAGGGACTGACTTGGACGAATTTGGGGTCTTCTATCGCCTTGGTAAGATCCGATCTATTCCTCTATACATTCTTGATTCGAAAACGAATCCTAACCTCATCCTTTTTCTATTCTAAACCCCCGATCCGGATCGAGAGCGAAGAACCCGACAAACGGAGAGGATAAACGGAGGACTGGAAGCCACGCCTCCGAATCGACGATCCCGGACGCTCAACAATCTGTAAGTTAACACTTACACGGTTTTGGGAGTATTTAAAATATTTAAATCTAGAAACTTAATCAAAACTTTCATAAATCTGTCAACATGTGATTTCTAACGGTGCAACAGTTTTGTCTAATTTTTCCGAACCTTAAAATGACTTCAAACGGAAAAACTTAAAACACGAGAAACGTTCCTAAGACGTAGATCTATCTACTGTAAAATTTTCATAAATTTTTATCGTGATTTGATATCCAAAAACGACCATGAACAGACCTGCCTTTGGCTTAGATCTTGAAACGGTGACAGAACTTTAGCTCGAACTTGTTGGTGATTTCTACCTTAGATCTAGACCGATCTAGGCTTGGAGTTGAACATAAGAGTTGTAGATCTATACGTTAAGAACACCACCATAAATTTTCAGAAATTTTCGTGATGATTTGATATATGAAATCCACCCGAAACCGAACGGCTAGGATGCGGATCTTGAAATTCTTGACGGAACTTAGGTCAGAACTTGATGACGTTTTTGACTAGGGTTCTAGGCTGATTTAGATCTTTTGCCGAACATGAAAGTTGTAGATAAACGTCTTAAGATGGTCTCTGTAAAATTTCATTAAATTTGGAGTTGATTTGCTATGGCAGAATTTGAAATCTTTAAACTGTGACATATAAAATTCGGACAGATTTGTGTTTCCGCGAAAATTGGTGTTTATGACCTATTTCAGTGTCTCGGATTGAAAAAGTTAAAACACAAAAGTTGTAGATCTCGACGTTTCTGAGTCATTCGTGAAATTTCGGAATTTTTGGAATTAAATCTGATTTTAAATGAATTTTGGAGTGAACTGTGGTTGACCGAGTCAAATCTTGAAATCTTGTTGAAACTTGTGAAATTTGCTAAACTTGTTTTGACCTTGCGGGTTCGATTCCCCAAGGGCGTCTGTGTCCCTGCGGGTTCGATTCCCCAGGATGTCTGTGTCAAACCTTGCGGGTTCGATTCCCCAGGGTGTGTTTGAGTTCTTGCGGGTTCGATTCCCCAAGGGCGTATGTTTTCCTGCGGGTTCGATTCCCCAGGATGTCCGTGTCAAACCTTGCGGGTTCGATTCCCCAGGGTGTGTCTTTCTGCGGGTTCGATTCCCCAGGATATGTGTTGATTCCTACGGGTTCGATTCCCTAGGATGTATGTGAGTTCTTGCGGGTTCGTTTCCCCAAGGGCGATTGTCTGTTTTCTTGCGGGTTCGATTCCCCAAGAACAAATTATACTAGATCATATTGAATAAAAGAGGAAGAATGAAATCCTGAAATACTTGAATATTTTCCTTATTTAAATTATGCCTTTAAATTATGTCTTGCGATTATTTTACCATGTGTGTTGAATAATGACCTTGTGGAAATCCTTGTCTTTTAAATTATGCAATTAAATTATTATTAGATGAATAAAATTAAATCATGTCTTGTATGCACATGTTTTCTTTAAATTTAATTAAAGACTTTGAAACCCCATAATCATGTCTGTGTTAACTTACTCAGCAAGTTTTTGCTGACCAAACCATGTTTTTCCCTTTTTCTACAGAGTGTGAAGAATATGCATCATCATATGCATACATGGGAATCTTGGGGAAACACTTTATTCTTAAATTTTGCTTTAGACTAGAACCTGAATGAACGGGCCTGTTTAACCCGTGATTAGGCCATGTTGGCCCTATTTTTAAATTCCGCTGCATTATATATGTAAATATTATTTTCCGCTGCAACTGTAATGATATTATTTTCAAATTATATATGAATGGACTGTTTGAATGATTTAAATTCTGAAAAACCATAGCCTTGCATCTCTTTAGCAAGCTCGGAGAAACCGTGTCTTGCTACGGAGGTGTGGCGGTGACACCCCGACCTGGGTGACCAAAAACCGGGGTGTTACAGAGTGGTATCAGAGCCCGGTTATTTTTAAACTATTATTTTTAAACCATTAATATTTTTAAATTACTATTAATATTTTGACTATTATTTTAAATTTAAAAGTATTATTTCCATGGAGAAATTTTTATTTTAAAACCCATGGGAAAAAATATATATATAAAGTGCATTAAATTATTTTTGGGGGGAAATCATCATGTGCATGTTGCATCTCTTTTATGTAGAGAACTTAGAATCTTGACGAATTTTAACTTAGAATCTTGGCGAATTCTAACTTAGAATCTTGGCGAATATTAACTTAGATCTTTTGCTTGCACTAGATGACTTAGACGCTTGTCATCAAATTAGAAACGCTTACTAGAGACTGATGTTGCCTTAGTTCTAGATCGCGTTCATCTAAGCGCACGCCTAAGCATAACAAATCTCGGCTTTAGCCATTCCTATCCTTGTACGAACTAGAAAATTTCCTTATGTGGAACAATAAAAATTAAATTTTATTAAAACACTCTTTATTCCAAAAATCTTGTTTGGATTTCCAAACAACAAATCCGAAAATTCGGAATTCGAAATTTGAAACTCACGATGCTCTAAACGTGGCCTTATGGGCCCGCGTTTAACACTTGGTCTCATATACAATTTAGCAAATTTCTTGTTCGAGCGATCTATCTAAACCAAGATAAGCTAATCTATACACGTTATAATAGAAAATGGCGCCTAGGAGAAAACCAAGGAAGGTGAGTCCAAACGGCACTGACGCTAACCTTTCCAACACGCCCAACAACAGTGAAAGCCCTCAGAACCTAGGAGAGCAAGTGCCTCAAGCGCCCAATAATATGGAAGCACGTTTAAAAACGATAGAGGGAATCCTAGTAGCATTAGGAAATGCGGAGGTGCATAGGACACCTGCAGCAGTACCTCCGCCCGTAGCTCAAACCAACTATCTAGCGTTGGTGAATCCCTATCAACCACCACGTTATGATGGGCAGGAGGATCCCGTCAAACTAGAGGGGTGGATCCGTACATTTGATAAGCTCTTGGATGCTATCAAATGTCCTGATGAGGCAAAGACACGAGTAGCAACCTACTACTTAGGAGGCGAAGCCGATGAGTGGTGGCAAGACCTCCAGAGGAATTTAGAGGAAGCTGAAGAAGCTTATTCGTGGACTAAAATTAAGGAGGATCTAAGGGACCGCTTCTACCCTATGAGCACCAAGGCGGCAATGTACGAAGAGTTTTTATCACTGAAGCAAGAGGGACGGACGGTGCAGGAGTATTACACCCGGTTTAAGGAGTTGGTACGGTTTGCTACAAGGATAGTACCAACCGACTCTGACAAGGCTCAGAAATTCGAGATGGGTCTGAACCTTAGTATCCGGGAGATACTTGCAGTAGGACAATTCACGAACCTGCAGACGGTTTATGATCGAGCTGTAGCAATTGATCGAGTCCAGCAACTGAAGCGTAAGGAAAATGGGGAGTCGAGCAAGGACTCGCAAGGATTTGAGAAGAAGAATAGGAGCAATAACGGTGGACAAGATAAGAACGAGAATAATGATTTCTATAATGGGAGGAATGGCATACGTCGTACAGCCGTACCACGTTGCCCACAGTGCCATCAAGCCCATCTGGTGCGCGAATGCCCTACGCGCGGGACTTGTTATAGATGTGGTGGGGGAGACCACATGATTAGAGAATGTGATGTTCGTGAGGAGATGATTGAGAAGAGGCTAGACTTGGTAAACCCTCAACAAGGAGATCAAGGAAGAGAATAATAAGTATGCAGTTATGGGGACATAACTGAAGTCCTAAGGGGGAGAGGATGTAATACCCCGTAAGATAGACATTTATTTTTCACAATATGTATTCCAAATAAATAAATAAACAAATTCAAATTGTTTTGAACTACGTTATGGCTTGATCCCTTCACCGGGTACGTAGGCAGCTTAGAAGTTTTAATTCTAAGTTCAGTCACAAAATAATAAAACAAACAAAAGACCTTAGCACGAGAAAAGCCGAAACACAACTTCGAGGACGAAGTTGATTCTTAAGGAGGGTAGACTGTAATACCCGAGAATTTTACAACATAAATAAATATAATAAGTACAATAAATAAAATAAATAAATAAATAAATATAATAAACATGATAAAGGGATAAAGAATCATAAAAGATGAGAAATGAAATTTAAATTAAAAAGGAATCAAAGTTCCGAGGACCCGGGAATCCGAAGGCAATTTAATTGAATAAATGGTTACACGGGGACCCGACACCGATAGACTCAATGACTCGAGTCCAAATATAAATTTAGGTCCGAGTAAAATTAAGATAGGAAATCGGAGCCCGAAGATAGCCCGGAAATCGGAATTCGGAAGCGTAGAGGGATAGAAGTCCGAAAGAGAGGAGGAAAAGCACGACGGATCGCACGACCCGGCCCAGACCGAATTCCAGGCCAGGATGGCGCGGTGTCCGCGCGCTTTTAAAGGGAAAACCGCGCCAAGTGCGCGCCGGCAGGGCAGTTGCGGGCGTTCCGCGATTTTCTCGCCCGATTCCGGATTTTTCGACTTTCGGTTGAACATCTTTCGACTCTAGACTCTTAGAGTCAGATCTTGGACGCCCTAGGTCTTAGTTATCTATAAATAAACCTTCTTGGAAGCCCCAAACTCTTTACGGAACCCTACGAAATCTCTCTATACGTCGAAACCCTAATCCCGGAGACGTCGGAGGCACAACACCGAGATGAGGGACTGACTTGGACGAATTTGGGGTCTTCTATCGCCTTGGTAAGATCCGATCTATTCCTCTATACATTCTTGATTCGAAAACGAATCCTAACCTCATCCTTTTTCTATTCTAAACCCCCGATCCGGATCGAGAGCGAAGAACCCGACAAACGGAGAGGATAAACGGAGGACTGGAAGCCACGCCTCCGAATCAACGATCCCGGACGCTCAACAATCTGTAAGTTAACGCTTACACGGTTTTGGGAGTACTTAAAATATTTAAATCTAGAAACTTAATCAAAACTTTCGTAAATCTGTCAACATGTGATTTCTAACGGCGCAACAGTTTTGTCTAATTTTTCCGAACCTTAAAACGACTTCAAACGGAAAAACTTAAAACACGAAAACCGTTTCTAAGACATAGATCTATCTACTGTAAAATTTTCATTATTTTTCATCGTGATTTGATATCCAAAAACGACCATGAACAGACCTGCCTTTGGCTTAGATCTTGAAACGGTGACAGAACTTTAGCTCGAACTTGTTGGTGATTTCTACCTTAGATCTAGACCGATCTAGGCTTGGCGTTGAACATAAGAGTTGTAGATCTATACGTTAAGAACACCACCGTAAATTTTCAGAAATTTTCGTGATGGTTTGATATATGAAATCCACCCGAAACCGAACGGCTAGGATGCGGATCTTGAAATTCTTGACGGAACTTAGGTCAGAACTTGATGACGTTTTTGACTAGGGTTCTAGGCTGATTTAGATCTTTTGCCGAACATGAAAGTTGTAGATAAACGTCTTAAGATGGTCTCTGTAAAATTTCATTAAATTTGGATTTGATTTGCTATGGTAGAATTTGAAATCTTTAAACTGTGACATATAAAATTCGGACAGATTTGTGTTTCCGCGAAAATTGGTGTTTATGACCTATTTCGGTGTCTCGGATTGAAAAAGTTAAAACACAAAAGTTGTAGATCCCGACGTTTCTGAGTCATTCGTGAAATTTCGGAATTTTTGGAATTAAATCTGATTTTAAATGAATTTTGGAGTGAACTGTGGTTGACCGAGTCAAATCTTGAAATTTTGTTGAAACTTGTGAAATTTGCTAAACTTGTTTTGACCTTGCGGGTTCGATTCCCAAAGGGCGTCTGTGTCCCTGCGGGTTCGATTCCCCAGGATGTCTGTGTCAAACCTTGCGGGTTCGATTCCCCAGGGTGTGTTTGAGTTCTTGCGGGTTCGATTCCCCAAGGGCGTATGTTTTCCTGCGGGTTCGATTCCCCAGGATGTCCGTGTCAAACCTTGCGGGTTCGATTCCCCAGGGTGTGTCTTTCTGCGGGTTCGATTCCCCAGGATATGTGTTGATTCCTACGGGTTCGATTCCCTAGGATGTATGTGAGTTCTTGCGGGTTCGTTTCCCCAAGGGCGATTGTCTGTTTTCTTGCGGGTTCGATTCCCCAAGAACAAATTATACTAGATCATATTGAATAAAAGAGGAAGAATGAAATCCTGAAATACTTGAATATTTTCCTTATTTAAATTATGCCTTTAAATTATGTCTTGCGATTATTTTACCATGTGTGTTGAATTATGACCTTGTGGAAATCCTTGTCTTTTAAATTATGCAATTAAATTATTATTAGATGAATAAAATTAAATCATGTCTTGTATGCACATGTTTTTTTTAAATTTAATTAAAGACTTTGAAACCCCATAATCATGTCTGTGTTAACTTACTCAGCAAGTTTTTGCTGACCAAACCATGTTTTTCCCTTTTTCTACAGAGTGTGAAGAATATGCATCATCATATGCATACATGGGAATCTTGGGGAAACACTTTATTCTTAAATTTTGCTTTAGACTAGAACCTGCATGAACGGGCCTGTTTAACCCGTGATTAGGCCATGTTGGCCCTATTTTTAAATTCCGCTGCATTATATATGTAAATATTATTTTCCGCTGCAACTGTAATGATATTATTTTCAAATTATATATGAATGGGCTGTTTGAATGATTTAAATTCTGAAAAACCATAGCCTAGGGAGGTGTGGCGGTGACACCCCGACCTGGGTGACCAAAAACCGGGGTGTTACACACTCGCATGCCATTTAAGTGAAACTTGAAACCATTCAACTGGCCAAATATTATTGTTGTGAATGGCGACATTCTAGTGGCACTTGCATGCCATTCAAGTGAAACTCGAAACCATTCAACAGGCTAAAAATTAGAGTGTTGAAAAAAGGCATTCGAGTGCCACTCGAATGCATTAGAGTCCGTCTGTCGAGGCAGGCTCGAACTATACGAGTGAAAATGAAAAACCATTCAAGTGGTCAACTATTAGATTGGTGAAAAGGAATTCGAGTGCCACTCGCATGCCTATTGTGTGAAACTTGAAACCATTCGATGTGCCAAAAAATAGAGTGGCAAAAAAAGGCATTCGAGTGTCACTCGAATGCATTCGAGTCATTCTTTCGAGGCGTACTCAAATCATGCGAGTGAAAACTTTCGAATTACCAATAATTAGAGTGGTGAATGACGGTATTCGACTGCCACTCACATGCCATTTGAGTGAAACTCGAAACCATTCGACTCGCGAAAAATTAGAGTGGTGAAAATTTTCATTTGAGTCCCACTTAAATACATTCGAGTCTGTCTTTCGAGGCAGACTCGAGCCATGCGAGTGAAAACTCTTGAATGACCAAAATTAGAATTGTAAAAGATGGTAGTCAAGTACCACTTGCATGACATTTGAGTGGCCAATAATTAAAGTGCTGAGAAGAGCATTCGAGTGACCAAAAAACAGATTGGTGAAGAAGTCATTGTGTGGCACTCGAATGCATTCGAGTCTGTCTATCGAGGCATACTCGAACCATGCAAGTGAAACTTGAAATGATTTGAGTGGTGAAAAAGGAATAAGAGCACCCTTGCATGCCATGAGTGGTGAAAGAGGCATTTGAGAGCCACTCGAATGCATTCGAGTCTGCTTTTTGAGGCAAACTCAAACCTTATGAGTGAAACTTTTTAATGGCCAAAATAATAATTGTGAAAAATGATATTCAACTACCAGTCGCATGCCATTCAAGTGGCTAGTAATTAGAGTGTTGAAATAAGCATCCGAGTGCCACTCGCACGCCATTCGAAAGGCCAAAAACCAAACAGGTGAAAAAGGCATCGAGTTCCACTTGATGTATTCGAGTCAATCTTTCGAGGCAGACTCGAACTATGATAATGAAATCATTCAAGTGATTTGAAATTAGAATGGTGGAAAAGGAATAAGAGTGTCACTCGCATGCCGTTTGTGTGAAACTTGAAATCATTCGATTGGCCAAAAAATTACAGTGGTGAAAAAAGTATTCGAGTGCCACTCGAATGCATTCGAGTCAATGTTTCGAGGCCGATTCGAACCATGCGAGTGGAAACTTTTGAATGACTAATAATTAGAATGGTGAAAGACGGTCTTCGACTACCACTCACATACAATTTGAGTGAAACTAGAAACCACTCGACTCGTCAGAAATTAGAGTGGTGAAAGATGGCATTCGAGGCCCACTCAAATGTATTTGAGTCTATCTTTTGAGGCAGACTTGAACCATACGAGTGAAAACTTGCGAATGACCAAAATTATAATTGTGAAAAACGGTATTCAACTGCCATTTGCATGTCATTCGAATGGCCAGTAATTAGAGTGTTGAGAAATGCATTCGAGTGAAACTTGCATGCTATTCGAGTGACCAGAAAATAGAGTGGTGAAAAAGTTGTTCGAATGCCACTAGAATATATTCGAGTTTGTCTTCTGAGGCAGACTCGAACTATGTGAGTGAAAACTATCAAATGATAAAAAAGTAGAGTGATAAAAGACAACATTCGAGTGCCACTAGCATGCCATTTGAGTAAAATTCGAAATAATACGAGTGGCAAAAAAATGAAGTATTTAACAAGGCATTCGAAAGCCACTCGAATGCATTCGAGTCTGCTTTTTGAGGCAGACTCGAACCATGCGAATGAAAACTTTCGAATGAATAGTAATTAGAGGATGAAAGATGGTGTTTGAGTGCCACTTGAATGCCATTTGAGTGAAACTTGAAACCAATCGACTAGCCAAATGTTAGAGTGGTGAATGACGGCATTCCAGTGCTATTCACATGCCATCTGGCCAAAAAAAGGTGGTGAAAAATGCATTAGAGTTTGTCTATCAAGAGTTTAGGGTTTAGGTTTTAGGGTTTAGGAAATCATTCGAGTGGTCTAAATTTAGAGTGGTGAAAATGGAATTCGAGTGCCACTCGCTTGCGAGTTATGTGAAACTTCAAACCATTTGTATGGCAAAAAAATAGACTAGTGAAAAAGGCATTCTAGTGGAACTCGCATGCCATTCGAGTGGCTGAAAAATAAAACGGTGAAAAAGTCATTCGAGTGCCACTCAAAGCAATCGAGTCAATCTTCCGAGGCAGAATAGAACCATGCGAGTGAATCTGGAAACCATACGAGTGGTCTAGAATTAGAGTGGTGAAAAAGGAATTCCAGTGCTACTCGCATGCGAATTGTGTGAAACTTCATACCTTTCGTGTGGCAAAAAAATAGACTAGTGAAAAATGCATTCGAACTGAACTCGCATGCTATTCGAGTGTCCAAAAAATAGAGTGGTGAAAAAGTCATTCGAGTCCCTGATCACGTAGATTTGTCCCTTTAAATCAAACCCAAACCATGATATCGCAAATAATATACCGGCTAATGCCGGGTCAAATCCACAGGGAGTTAAAAGCATATCAATTCATGCCTTGGCCATATGTATTAAAATAAGTTTATGTTCTAACTAAGAAAATAAAAATAAAAAGATATGGTCGAGTAGACTAATCTAAAACTACTGCAATAGTTAAAATAATTCTAAGCTAATATAATCATGAATTTGTGCTTTCGGATTACTTATCCTGCTCAAATATTAATAAAATATGTTGTGAAATTAACTTGACAATCCCACAATGCATCTCCCGAATTTATTATGGTTTCTTATTGCAGATTAATCGACAACATAATTAAAGATCGCAGGATTTAAAGACATCATACAATTCAAACATAATGCACAGAATTCCCAATAATAATTAATCAACTAAGTTTCTGAAATACTTTCATTAATTAAATCATCATTATCTTCCAATGTCAGATTATTCAATCAATGATAAATCTGGAAATTCATCTCCCGATGTAAATTCCAATATATGGATCAAATCAAAATTGAGAATTCTTACCCTAAACAGGTACTAGAAATCTAGGATATCTTTATAGAAATCCAGAAAATGATAATCTTCAATCCAAACAAATAATTCAGAAACATAAGTATCTACAATTCAGGGAGCATAAAACATTATGAATATAAATAAAACAACTTCCTGTATTGATGAATTCAGAATTCAATTCCATCCCATGACTCCCGTCGCCGATGAAGATTGAATCTGAATTCCCCGAAGAATCCATACAGAGGTCTGAATTGCACCGTGAGATATGGTGCAACCCTACAACACGAATTCAAAACGTAATCTCATATAATATTGAAATAAGCTAATTGATTGATGAAGAAATGATGTGGAGATGGATTGGAGATGAAGGAGATGAATGGAATATGAATTCTGATGTAGTCTGGTGTTCTGGACGTCAATCGAAATGAAAAAGAATGAAAAACCCGCTCAAAACCGACTTGGAAACTGCCCAAAATTGACCCAAACTGCGATGTTGGCGTAAACCTACGCCAGATGAGGATTGCTTCAGGTTTGGCGTAAAGTGACGCTAGCCCATCCATTTTGGCATAGTTGCTCTTGCCTACGCTACCTGAGACTTGTACAAACTTTCCATCTTTCAATGTTGGCGTAAACTGACGCTAGCATTTGTTTCTTGGCGTAGTTGGCCTTGGCTGCGTCAAGAATGACTTGATTCAATTCTTTTCTCCTCTTCTCCTCACCTGCATTTATGCTTTCTTCATCCCATTGCAACCTATAAAATCACATTTAAAACTCATCAAGATAAATCATCAAAAAGCATCAACTTTAAATGTGATTTTAGTCTTATTCACCTAATATCTAATATAATATCCTAATTTAAAAACTCACTCAAAACACAACAAAAACACACAAAAATGAGGATTTCACTCTAAAATTCATTGAATATATGGCTTGGAAATGACTTAAAAGATAGCATACAAAGGAGGCTATCAACATCCTCACACTTAAATATCGATCGTCCCCTGAGCGATAAAAATCAAACAAGAAGACATTTCCAAGCATCCAATATATATAGGCATAAACATCATATTCTCAATAACGAAACAAGGATTTCCTTGCCATTCAACTGTGTAAGGTGCTAAAATTTCAGAAAGTCAACAACTTGGACCAACATGGATCAGTCACATCACACCATATGTAAGAAATGAGCATCAAGGCATCTATTTCACATAAACCACATCATGAACCTATTAATTGGATATGATCAGATTCTTATTTTTATTATTGAGTGATATTATTTTGCTTGCACAAATAAAAGGGAACCCCCCTGTCCAAATTATGGATGCGGCTTCAACCTTCCTTGTTCATGACACTTTCGCTGAGTTGTAGACGGTTGAATTCGAAAAGCTACTTGTGCCAGATGAACAATGTGCCTTTTTTTCAGTTTTTTTTCCAATCATTTTCAACAATCATTTTTTTCTTTTCAGCTCTTTTTCTTCTTTTTCTTCTTTCTTTTTTTCTTTTTTTTTTAATTTTTTAATCAACTCAACAACAAAATTTAAATTCTCCCATATCTTTATGATTTTCAGCCATGGAAAAGTGTATATAAAATAGACCGCCTCGATGCACTTTCCAACCAGAACATAATGCAACCTTAGATGCTAAAATCCAAGTATGGCTTTGTTTCTAAAATTCAACTTTTAAACAATTTACAAGGCTTAGAACTCAACTCGTCTCATCATTGAAAAGCTGAAAATTATGAATAAAAGTTAAGAACTCAAATATGTCCAAACTTTAAAAGTAATGAAAAGTGTAAAATGCTAAAGCATATTTTCCAAGCCATAAGCATCCTGAATTCTAAAGTATATCCTCAAAACAAAAGCACAAGAGAACACACAACATACACACACATACACACACAAAACATGGACTTCAAATTATAGCTTTAGGGAATGCAAAATTTGGAATTTTTTTTTATATAATGATGAATTATGCAAGAACTTAATTGATCTATATGAATAAATATGAGTTTCATGCATTAAAATTTGAGGATGCTGACATCCTGACACTTAGATCCTTGCTAACATAGAACCTAAGTGTTTGAATTCTTCAAAAATAATTATTTTCCAATCAAGCATTTTTCATTAAAAACTCTATCTCAAAATCCATGGAAAACAAACACATAAGCAGGGAACAAGCATTTATTTTGATATGCTTAAACCAAGAAATAAAAAATTTGGACATTTGAAAAACTACCAAAGAAAGGCTAAGAACAATAGAAAATTTCCCAAGTTACCAACAAGCTTACCTTTGTGGTGGCTTATGATTCTCATCACAAACATAAAATGAAACCTGGGGAAAAAAAATTAGTTCTTCACTTCCATTGAAGTTCCTCTTGTCTCATTCCATGTTCATGATCCAAGCATTTTTAAAATTTTCCATTGTTTCCTGCCAAAGGAAACAAAAAATAAGTACACAAAAATTACATACAAACACACGAAAAGATGGATTTTAATTCAAAGACTTACCAATGTAAATCTGGAAATTATAGCACCTTTGAACTATGTGAGAAATTGATTAATTATAACATGAATAAATATAAATTTCTCACATCAAAATGTGAGGATGTGCAACATCCTCACATTTAGACCTTGCCAAAACAAAATCTAAGTGTTAATCTTGCTCGAAGGTATAAATTTCCCATCAATAAATTTCTTTCTAGAGCACTTTGAACTATCATCCAAGAAAAGTAATACAAAAACAGAAGACAAGAGGAATAGCAACAAACAATCACAAGAAACTAAGCATGGATTTTCAATTCAAATTTTAAAGTATTAAAAATTCTGGAATTTTTTCTTCAATGAAACAATTGGACATGCAAGAGATGTTTAAAAGATTTTTAATGAAGAAATTAACAACATATCTTGCATTAAAATTTGAGGATCCCCGTACCCTCATACTTAGACTTTGCTCGGGGAAGCAAATTTAAGTGTCAAAGGTCCAATTCAAAAAAGATTTCCAGAAACCAAATTTTTCTTTAACATATTGAATGAAATTTCCATGCCAAACAAACAAACACGATGCAGGGACATCTACAACTTTATTATGCTTAAACCAAGAACCAAGAATCTGGACACTCTCTTAAATGAAATCCATGAGAATTCACCAAGTTACCTTGTTGTTTACCTTCGTGGTGACAACAAAAATTAACCTAACACAACCTGGACATTTCTCAAGCTTTGTGTTATTGTCCTCAATCTCAATTCCAACCTTTAAACTTCACAATGATATTCAATGTTTCATGCAAGAAACCACAACAAAACACAAAAGATAAACATGGTTTTAATCCTATATTTAAAGAAGAAAACAATATGAAAATTTTAAAATAAAGATGTTGGACATGTTAGAAACACTTCAGTGATCTCAAATAATGAATTTTCATGTTTCTTACATTATACATTGAGGATCCCTACATCCTCACACTTAGAGTTTTGCTTAGGGATGCAAATTTCAAGTGTTATTAGTCCAAGAAAATAAATTTCCAGCAATTTCAATCTTTTTCTTTTTGACATTTTTTGAATCAAAGACCATGGAAGAACAAATATAAGCAAAAACCTCAAGCCTTTTTCTTATATAAAATTGAACCAGAAAATGAAAGTGAGGGAATTTTTTTTCATATATAAGAAAAGAATTCAAGAATAGGTTGAAAAGTTTATCCATATAAACTTCTCTTCTTCTTCATTTCTCCTCTTTTTACAGCCCATGACTTCACTGGTTCATGTATTGAATTTTGACTTCTTGTTCCTTCCATAAAAAAGAAAAACAAAAAAAAAACAACAATTAAAAGAAAGAAACACATATTTACAAAGCTAAAACACAAACCTATAAAAACACATATTGCCATTTAACTCCCCGGCAATGGTGCCAATTTTTGATCGCGTAGATTTGTCCCTTTAATCAAACCCAAACCACGATATCGCAAATATTATACCGGCTAATGTCGGGTCGAATCCACAGGGAGTTAAAAGCATATCAATTCATGTCTTGGCCATATGTATTAAAATAAGTTTATGTTCTAACTAAGAAAATAAAAATGAAAAGATATGGTCGAGTAGACCAATCTAAAACTACTGTAATAGTTAAAATAATTCTAAGCTAATATAATTACGAATTTGTGCTTTCGGATTGCTTATCCCGCTCAAATATTAATAAAATATGTTGTGAATTAACTTGACAATCCCACAATGCATCTCCCGAATTTATTGTGGTTTCTTATTGCAGATTAATCGACAACATAATTAAAGGTCGCAGGATTTAAAGACACCATACAATTTAAACATAATGCACAGAATTCCCAACAATAATTAATCAACTAAGTTTCTGAAATACTTTCATTAATTAAATCATCATTATCTTCCAATGTCAGATTATTCATTCAATGATAAATCTGGAAATTCATCTCCCAATGTAAATTCCAATATATGGATCAAATCAAAATTGAGAATTCATTCCCTAAACAGGTACTAGAAATCTAGGATATCTATATATCTGTCGATGTTTATAGAAACCCATAAAATGATCATCTTCAATCCAAACAAATAATTCAGAAACATAAGCATCTACAATTCAGGAAGCATAAAACATTATGAATTTAAATAAAACAACTTCCTGTATTGATGAATTCAGAATTCAGAATTCAATTCCATCCCATGACTCCCGTCGCCGATGAAGATTGAATCTGAATTCCCTAAAGAATCCATACAGAGGTCTGAATTGCACCGTGAGATATGGTGCAACCCTACAACACGAATTCAAAACCTAATCTAATATAATATTGAAATAATCTAATTGATTGATGAAGAAATGATGTGGAGATGGATTGGAGATGAATGGAGTATGAATTCTGATGTAGTCTGGTGTTCTGGACGTCAATCGGGATGAAAAAGAATGAAAAACCCGCTCAAAACCGACTTGGAAACTGCCCAAAAATAACCCAAACTGCGATGTTGGCGTAAACCTGCGCCAGAGGAGGATTGCTTCAGGTTTGGAGTAAAGTGACGCTAGCCTATCTATTCTGGCGTAGTTGCTCTTGCCTGCGCTACCTGAGATTTGTACAAACTTTCCATCTTTCAATGTTGGCGTAAACTGACGCTAGCTTTTGTTTCTTGGCGCAGTTGGCCTTGGCTGCGCCAAGAATGACTTGATTCAATTCTTTTCTCCTCTTCTCCTTACCTCCATTTATGCTTTCTTCATCCCATTGCAACCTATAAAATCACATTTAAAACTCATCAAGATAAATCATAAAAAAGCATCAACTTTAAAAGTGATTTTAGTCTTATTCACCTAATATCTAATATAATATCCTAATTAAAAACTCACTCAAAATACAACAAAAACACACAAAAATGAGGATTTCACTCTAAAATTCATTGAATATATGGCTTGGAAATGGCTTAAAAGATAGCATCCAAATGAGGCTATCAGTCCCGCACAAATGCAATCGAGTATGTCTTTCGATGCAGACTGGATTCATGTGAGTGAATTTGAGAACTATTCGAGTGGTCTAATATTAGAAAGGTGAAAAAGGAATTCAAGTGCAAATCGCATGCGAATTATGGGAAACTTCAAACCATTCTAGTTGCGAAAAGATAGATTGGTGAAAAAAGCATTCGAGTTCCACTCGCATGCAAATTGTGTGAAACTTCAAACCATTCGAGTGGCAAAAAATAGACTGATAAAAAGGCATTCGAGAGGTACTCGCATGCCATTCGAGTGGCCAAAAAGAAAGTGGTGAAAAAGTCATCTGAGTCCCTCTCGAATGCAATGGAGTCTGTCTTTCGAGGCAGACTAGAACCGTGTGAGTGAAACTGAAAACCATTCGAGTGGTCTAAATTTAGAGTGGTGAAAAAAGAATTCGAGTGCCACTCGCATGCGAATTGTGTGAAACTTCAAACCATTGGAGTGGCAAAAAAATTGACTAGTGAAAAATGCATTTGAGTGGCCAAAAATAGAGTGGTAGATGAGTTGGTCTTTCGAGGCAGAATAGAACCATGCGAGTGAATCTGAAACCATTCGAGTGGTTTAAAATTAGAGTGGTGAAAGAGGAATTCGAGTGTCACTCGCATGCGAATTGTGTGAAACTTTAAACCATTCGAGTTGCTAAAATAAACTGATGAAAAATGCATTCGAGTGGAACTCGCATGCCATTCGAGTGGCCAAAAAATAGAGTGGTGAAAAAGTCTTTCGAGTCTCACTAGAATGCAATCGAGTCTGTCTTTCAAGGCAGATTAGAACCATGCGAGTGAATCTGGAAACCATTCGAGTGGTGTAATATTAGACTGGTGAAAAAGGAATTCGAGTACCACTCGCATGCGAATTGTGTGATACTTCAAACCTTTCGAGTTGCCAAAAAATAGACTGGTGAAAAAAGCATTTGAGTGCCACTCGTATGCGAATTGTGTGAAACTTCAAACCATTCGAGTGGCAAAAAAATAGACTGGTGAAAAAGGCATTCGAGTGGCACTCGCATGCCATTCGAGTGGTCAAAAAGAAAGTGGTGAAAACTTTTGAGGAAGACTAGAACCGAGCGAATGAAACTCGAAACCATTCGAGTGGTCTAAATTTAAAGTGGTAATCTGTAAATAGTGTAATCTGTAATAGTTCATTTATTCTCTCCTTAACCAACAATGGATCATTCTATGTTGTATGGTGCATGAAATGATAATTTTTGGATAAGCCGAAGCCAGAGAAGAAAAATGATAATACAACCAAGAAATGATAATTTTGTTGACATATAATATAACCACATTTCATTATTCTTTAATATACCCGTGAATGCTACAATTTATTGGCTTATCAATTTTTTCCACTTCAATGGTATTCTATTTGGTGCATGGCTTGGCAAACAAAGAATGTAGCCTTGTAGCTTTAATATAATCTATCATCCCATTGGCCCATTATAAGTGTTTTAGGAGTAATATGAGGAAAATATTAATATATATTTAATTATAACCTCTTGTTAGTGGTATTTTCGCCTTAATTCTTCTTTAATTTCAATAGAAAACCATCAATTAATTTTCATTTTTCCGAATCTCTGCATTTTATTCTACTTTTAAAAAAAAATAATATAGATAATATTACTATAATTCAAATTTATAAAGCTCGCATTAGCATTATCTTTTTCTTGTGCCCTAAACATTGTAAAATACTCTAATTATAATCGACAAAATCAAAGTAGTAACATAACATTAGTAGACAAACAAAGTTATTAAGAATGATAATTAATTACATCAATAGGAGGTGTTTTAATGACAATTTTAGATCGTATGTCCAAATTCATTATTTTATTTTATTAAAAATGAAATAGTATATAAGTTTATATTAAAAACGCTCACAAACAAAAAACCTAGTACATTCTTCATTTCCTTTCATCTTGCCCACGGTGTAAATTAAAGAAAAATATCTTCAACCATAACTAAAATTTATACAGTTATATAAAAAAATTAATAGATTTTGAGTGTAATAATTAATTAATTAATTATGATTTAACAAATGAACTAATTGGGAATAGTGGTTTATTAAATTGGTGAAGAATGATAGACTTAGCCCAAGTGGTTAAGCCCCTGGCTCTCAACCTTTAAGTTGAGGGTTCAATTCCCACCCGGGCCTACCCCTCCCCTTTTCCCCCTCTGTAATTGTGTGGCATGAGCTCCCACCACTTCCCTAGCCTGTATAGGCTGTTCCAAAAAAAAAAAAAAAAAATTAGAGCCCAAAGGGTTGCCCAAGCAAGTAAAAGATAATTGAGGCCCCAAAGCCCAATACCATTACCCAGTTATTTGAATCGGGGAGTTGGGACACTTCATTCTCAAAATTTCTCCCGTCACTTGAGGAGGACAAAACTAGGGTTCTTGAGAAGTGGAAGCTGATGACAATGGAGAAGAATATGGAGCAGAAATCGGAATTAAGAGGAGGAGAAGAAGAGGTCGACTCTACAAAGGTAAAAAGTCTCCCTTATCTCCTTTTCCGTTTTCTGATTTTTGAATTGGGGAGGCGCGGCTCCTCACCGGAAGAGGGAGGAGGGCGCCGAGTCGGAGGGCGGAGGTTAGGAGGAAGATGAGGACGGCGACGGTGGTGTGGTGGAGGCGGCGCCGTGGTGGCGCGGCGCCGGGGACAGTAGCCGCCGGCTGCTGCCCGCTGTTGATAGCAGCGCAACGCGCTGCTGCGCGTTGCCGGCGATGGAGGCGCCGCCCTCCGGCGAGGGCGGCCAGGTGGTGATGACGTTGGGCTGGAGGTGGTGGTCCGGTGGTGGTGACTGGCGGCAGTGGTGGTGATTGTTCTTTTGATTTTTATGTTTTCGTACTAATAAACACCAAACACCCAATCCTTTCCACATTAGAAATCCACACCCAACACATCTTAGTGAGCTAGCAAACTAATTCACCAATTGACCCAAAAGCTTAACAAAATCAATTAAGATCGGAATTGCAAAACACATCATCTTCTCAACCCATTCATTAATTAGCTAGTACAATTGTTTTACAGAACATCAAAGCAGTTAATTTCACAGAACCCATTTTTCACAGAACATCCAACATAAGCAGTTAAAAAGATTATTTTTTTTAAAGAACCACTGAACATAGCTAATTAGGTACACATAAACGGAATTGCATACATCCATTTGATTAACTCAATTTCTCATAACCACACAGTCACAATTCACAACAGTGATCAGATTGTCATTTGCCCGTAACTCAATTTTATAATTCCTATCCATTCTTTAATTTACAATTCACATCCAACATAAGTACAGAACCGAACATCCATTCTTTAATTTTTTAATTCACAATTCAATTCATTAAGTCAATATTACGGAACCACAGATTCACAAATCATAACTGTCAGTATCAGATTCAATTCACGTATTCAGTCAGCACTCAGGTTTCAATGCAAGTATTCGCATAATCAGATTCACAAACCGGCGAGTGAAGTCTTGAAGACAGCGCCGAATGTTCTGGCCCACCGCCAAGAGCTGCGCCTACTGCCGCCGATGCCAAGCGCCGTATACCAACTGCCGAGTGCCACCGCTAAGCCGACTGTGAAGAGAAAATGAGAAATTGTGAAATAGGAATGTGGGAGGAGGGGCGATTTGGAGGAATTAGGGGCGTGGCGTGGGCTGTGCGCCTGTACGTGGTCTGTGCAAATGGACGGCACACGGCCTGACGGAAGTCGGGTGGATGACGCCGCCGGTGTAAGGAATAGCCGAAAGGGGAGGGGCTCGGGGAAGGGAAACTTGGGGAGGGAAATAGAACTTTAGGGCTTTATTATAGTAGTCTTTTATTTATTGAACGTAAGAACTACTAAGAAGAAACGGTCATGCGGATTGTTGGGGCCGGGGAATTCGAGTTCCAAGGCCCAACCGCCCAAACCACGACCAATTTTTTTCATCGAATATTTTCAACCGCCCTAAACCCTAGAACCCGAATATTTTTAAAGAAGAAAAAATTTTAAGGAAAAGAAAAAAGTCTGACTTGTTTGGCCACCCCTACCCCCTACAGAGTGAGTTGAGTACATGCTAAAAGTGTATTCATTGTTGGTTTTTCTTGACTGAATGGTACAACAACAACGGAAGAATGTCATAAAGAAAGAAAGAAAGATCTAGGTTTTAAAATTAATGTGTATAGAGAAGAAAAAAAACACATAAGGAATAGTACTTTTACCTATTCGCAAGGTATCCTCAAAGCTTTCTCTGACTAACTCCTGCAGTTGAATTCACGAGCATTGTATGTTGATTCAATGGATGGGA
>JAOANR010000009.1:58339916-58353948 GCA_030278955.1 Hygrophila difformis
CATCTAAGTGTTTGATTTATATACTAGGGGTTTATATTCTGCATTTCGCATAATCTCTCTTCGTTCATTCACATTCTTCTTTAAAATCGTAGAAATTTTGGTAGTATAATTTCATTAATACAAACAACCGATTTTCCTTCTTTAAAAACTCGCTCAAACAGCAGTAAAGAGCAGGCTTCTGAGTTCTCTGCACTACACTTGACTGATCTTCCACTGGACATCATTGGGGAGATTTTGTCACGAGTAGGGAAGAGCAGCTTCGAAGATTTGCTCCATTGCAAAAGAACTTGTTCAACATTCAAAATGGTTTCAAACTACCCTACTGTTTTCCGGAGATTCAATGTAGAGGATCCGGCTTTTAAGAGAATTTCTAATAAATCCTTTGGTAAAGGCCGAGTTTCTACACTCCTGCAGAAGGGATAAAAATCACATATTGAACCTACATAAGGCTATGGAACTGTTCACACAGGGTAAAGAATACAAGGCGTTTCAAATCCTGGAAGAAGGGATAAATGACAATTCCAAGTTTTCGCAATATTTTAAAGCCTTATGTTGTTTAAGCCGAGTTTCTAGAAAGGAAATAGATACAGGGCTTCATTTAATTAGTCCTATATTAAATGATAGGTTAAATAGCTACGATTTTAGATATGATCTTCTCACTTTACTCTCAGAATGGGAATATATCCCGAATCCCTTCTTAGGCCAGAAAAAGAGGGAATTCTGCAATTTTGATAATCATGGTCTTGAAAAAATTTCATAGGCCATCATATTTTAATCATAGAACAGATCAGATCAACTATCTTTGTTGTGATACAAGTAGAGCAATAGCTGATTTTAGGATGGCAGCAAAGGAGAATTCTGATAACCATACCATTACTGAAGAATTCTTGGATGAAGGAAGAAGAGATTGATGCGTGTGACAAGTCTCCTAGTATTAGATTTTGAAATTGTCACCAAACCAAGTCTTTTGTATTATGTAATGCAGCTTGGTATTGTTAATAAAATCTAATCTCTATTTCTTAACTACTGCATAAATGATGAGTTTTACTCTTAATTCTGTGTTTTTCCTCCTTTTCTTTTCAGAAATGTCGAAATCCCTCAACTCTTGGAAACTCAAATATTTGATTTACCAACTGCGTTACTGGGAGACATTTTGTCGAGACTAGGAAAGGAAAGCATAAAGACACTTTTTAGAGCATCTGAAACATCCAAGCAATTTCTCTCAGCAAGCAGATCATCATTAGCTCTAAAGAGAGTTAATTTGGAAACATGTTCTATTTGGAGAGGAAATGTTTATCCAAGTAATCAGGTCAAATTTATTAAAGAATATCAGGATGCAGGCAACTATATATTTAATATCGAACCTGCACTGATAGCCTTTGTGGATGATAAAAATGAAGAAAAAGCCTATGAAATCTTAAAGCCCCGGATTAGATGATAAACACAAATCAACTGCTTTCATAAGATGTCTTCTATTGCTTTCCAAACAAGACCAACAACTGGATGAGGAAGGAATTCAATTGATTGAATCTGTAACCCAGGATCCCTTCGATTTAGCTTTCCTTAAAATAAGTGTTCTGCACTGGCTTCTTCACTGTGAGAAGTTCCCAAATCCATTCCTTGATCAAGAGGAAAGGATTTTTTGTAAGAATCACTCCCTTGAAGAGCGACAACAATTACCCTTCATTGAAAGGATGGAGTGTATTCCATGTGAATTATTTGACTATGTCAAGCAATACAGAAGAGCAAGTGGAGAACAAGGCATATTATTTGACTGGGAGCAATGGAACAATGAAGAAGAAGAGCAAAATGAAGATGAATTGCTAGAATTAGACTAGTGTAGTAATCAAGCAGTTCATATTCTCTTTTGCTTGTAATCTTTTGTGCTTATTGTCTTGAACAATGAATTCTCTGGATGACCTAATATGTACATTCCTTTTGCACTAATGAATATTCATTCCTTAGCTTTTAATTTGGCTATTGTTTTTAATCCTACTTAGCTGTGAAATTGGAAGCTCTTCAAAGCAACCAAGGACTTTAATAAAGAAATCTGGATTGGGGGAAACTCAGATCACAGATCTTCCTTATGAGATTCTTGGGAACATTTTGTCAAGAATGGCATTTGATCACCTTGAGACTGTTTTTAATTGTAAATTAGTCTGCAAAGAGTTTGAAGAGGCTACCCATCATCCTTTAGTCTTGAAAAAAGCTTCTCTTGAAGAATTTTCCGCATGGGGATGGGGGACTTTTGAAGAAACACAGAGAGATTTTCTTGAAAGCTTTAGAAATGCAGGAAATTGGATGTACCAGTTACAGGAGACACTGCGTTTGTTTGTTCAAGCTAAGAATGAACAAGCAGCATTTGATCTCTTAAAACCTGCAATTACTGATAATCACCCCCCATCCATTTACATAAAAGCTCTTATGCTTTTGAGTAAGGATGAAGTTGAAGAACAAGAGAAGGGAATTTGGCTCTTTGCTACTCTATGTAAGAATAGACGAAGGCTCAAAGATCTTCGGCTTCAAGTTAGAGGGTGTCTATCAAATTATGAGGAATTTATTTCACCTTATCAAGGACAACCTAAGAAGATATTTTGCAATCTTAGGAACTATTATGATAATAATCACGGCCATTCAAGGAACTCTTATGGAGTTACCTCAATTTACTGCATGAGGTGTTTAGTCTCTGAGCACTGTAATCTGTTTCTCAGATTTGGAATTGAGGGGGAGACGCCTCCTTATTTGTAATTGACAGATTGGATATCATAAGAAACATCATGCTTTGTAATTCCATAGTATTAGCAAGAATCTGATGAATTCTATATTTTGTTTTGTTTGTTGGTATTATGTTTGTAAGTTCTCTGTTATTTTTGTTCTGCAATAAGTGGACTTAGTCAGCATTGAAATCTTCACATTTAGAGCAAATCTCTAAATGTGAGTATGGTGATATCATGAAAAGAATGATGAATATAAAAAGGAAAACCTGGTATTATGTTTCCTTTTATCATCTTCACATTTAGAGTCAAGCTCTAAATGTGAGTATGGTGACACTGGGTTAATCCGTTTATTCTTATTTCTTTCTTAAGGATTCATAAGATGACCTATGAAGAACTGCAAGCTCGAGGTATAGAATCAGATAAGAAAGAGAAATCATTCTTGATGATGAGGAAAACAACAAAAATGGTGAAAACTATTCAGAAAAGCGGTGGATGGTCAGGGATGGAAAGTGGAAACGAACATCAATGTGTTTGCTCCTTTCATGATTCACTGGATTCTTTGCCAATTCAATTGCGGATTTGTTGTCTATGTGAATCACTGTTCTGCTTGACTGCTTCATCTCCATCTTGCTCAACAGATTTCTGAGCCATACAGTATGACATACACACCAAGATGCTGCTTACATATTCAGCTTCACATGTTGAGAGCATCACGATCGGTTGCTTCTTTGAAAGCCAAGTGAAAGCAGTATTTCCCAGAAAGAACACATACCCTGCAGTACTTTTCCGATCATCAACATCTCCACACCAATCACTGTCAGAGTATCCAATCAGCTTGTAATCTTCTGTCTTCGAGTAGAACAATCCAAGTGACGTTGTTCCTTGAATGTATCTGAGGATTCTCTTCAACGCTTTCCAGTGTGAGTAAGTTGGGTTCTCCCAGAACCGACTTACAATGCCAACACTTAATGCAATATCTGGCCTTGTACATGTGAGATAGCGAAGGCTTCCAACCAAGCTTCTGTACCTTCCTGGATCAACTTGTTCTCCTCCATCGAACTTTGAAAGTTTTGCTCCAGGTTCCATAGGAGTTGATACAGGGTTGCATTTCTCCATCTTGAAATCTTTCAAGATCTTCTTTGCATATGTCTCCTGTGATATAAAGATGCCTCTTTCTGTTTGTCTGACTTCCAGACCAAGGAAGAACTTCATCAAGCCCAAATCAGTCATCTCAAACTCTTGTTTCATTCTTCTCTTGAAGTCTTCTATCATCTCATCACTGTTACCCATGAAAATGAGGTCATCAACATAAAGAGCAACAAACAAAATGTTACCTCCATTTTTCTTGATGTAGAGGGCATGCTCGTAGGGACATTGCTCAAACTCATTCTCCTTCAGATATGCATCAATGCGAGTATTCCACGCTCGCGGTGCTTGCTTTAGCCCGTAAAGCGCTTTCTTTAACTTCAGCACCTTTGTTTCTCCTCCAAGTTTCAGATAGCCTGGTGGTTGCTCAATGTAGACTTCTTCTTCGAGTACACCATTCAAGAATGCTGTCTTGACATCCATTTGGAATATCGGCCATTTGTACTGAGCAGCTTGAGAAATTAGTAGACGGATTGTCTCCATTCTTGCGACAGGGGCAAAGACTTCATCATAATCGATTCCTTCCTTTTTCTTGTATCCCTTTGCAACAAGTCGAGCTTTGTATCGTTTAATCTCCCCTTGTGCATTCATCTTTTTCTTATAGACCCATTTCACTCCAATGGCCTGACTTCCTTTGGGCAACTCAGTGAGCTTCCATGTGTTGTTGCGTTCGATTGCTTCAATTTCCTCATTCATGGCTGCTTTCCATTTTTCATCTAGTACGGCATCTTCATACTTGATATTTTCAGCATCTGCCAACAAACATACAAGATGTACCTCTGTAGAGTCGTACAAATCTTGGAGACTTCTCATTCGGGGTTGTCGTGGCTCATCTTCTTCTTCTTTTTCTTCAACAATTTCAGGATCTGTTGATAGAACTGTCGGAACAACGGCTGACGATTCTCCGACTTCGTTTGTAACTTCCTTTGAGTTATTCCAGTCCCATTCACTTGCTTCATTCACTCGCACATCTCGACTGACTATCACCTTCTCGCTTATCGGGTCATACAGCTTATACCCTTTTGTGAGTCCATCATATCCAATAAAAACATATGCTTTGCTTTTATCTTCCAGCTTCATCCTTCGCGGATCTGGTACATGTGCATAGGTTACACTACCGAATATTTTTAGATGAGAGACGGTAGGCTTCTTACCACTCCATGCTTCCAGTGGTGTTCGATTCTTCAACTTCATGTGTGGGCACCGATTCTGTATGTAGACGGCACACATCACAGCTTCTGCCCAGAATTCTTTGGGCATCTTTTTGCTTTTCAGCATCTATCGAACCATATCTAGGATGGTCCTATTCTTCCTTTCAGCTACTCCATTTTGTTGGGGCGAGTATGGTGCTGTCAGAAATCTTCTTATGCCTTCTCGTTCACAGTATTCTCGGAAGGCTGTCGAGGTGTATTCGCCTCCTCTATCAGATCAAATTACTTTTATGGATCTGCCAGTTTCTTTTTCAACACTCGCCTTGAATATTTTGAACACCTTGAATGCATCGGATTTTTCCTTCAGCAAATAGACCCACGTCCTTCGAGAGAAATGATCGATGAAGGAGATGAAGTATCTCTTTCCGCTGAAAGATTCGGGAGTAATTGGTCCACATATATCGGTGTGGATCAGCTCAAGTAGATGCTTCGCTTCATATTCGGCCTTCTTTTGAAATGAAGCTCTTGTTTGCTTCCCGAATACAAAATCTTCACAGAATTCTCCTCCAAAATCCATGCTAGGCAGTCCTTTCACCATCTTCATCTTCATTAGCTTTTTCAGGCCATCATAATGTAAGTGGCCAAAGCGATGATGCCATAGCGATGCTTTATCTACTTCTTTGACTTGTAAGCATTTCCCTTGCAAGCTTCGCAGGCTCAACTTGTACATTCGATTTCTCTCCATTTCGACTCGAGCTATCAGACGTCCTTGCTTGTCTTTCAGATGCAGCAACTGATCTTTTAGAAAGGTTGAGTATCCTTTCTCTGCGAGCTGGCCAAGACTCAAGATGTTGTTTTTGAGATCTGGGACATAGTAGTCATCTTGGATTGTCCCTATCAAGCCATCATTCTGTGTGAAACATATCGTACCACGGCGTTTGACTTGCACTTTTGATGCATTTCCGAATGATACATGACCATTGTCAACTTTCTGCATTTCTTTGAATAGATGCTCATCATAGCACATGTGGTTGCTTGCTCCAGAATCGAGGTACCAGGATGTGTCATCGTTGACATCGTTGTGCGCCATCATGAGAACACCTCCATTTGCTTTGTCTTCCACGACTAGGTTGGTTGTCTCTTCCACTCGTCTGTTGGCCCGACACTCTTTTGCAAAGTGTCCCATCTTGCCACAATTGTAACAACCCTCGTTGTTGCAGTCTTCGGCATGGTGACCATATTTGTGGCACTTTTGGCATTTGACGTGGGAATAATTTGTTCGACCGCCTCTTCCTCGAGCGCGTCCTCTTCCACGCCAGTTTGCTTGACTTTCTTGAAATTTGTCCTTATGGTATCCTTCATAATTGTAGCCTTGGATACCACGACCGTGTCCACGATTTCCACGGTCATGTCCTCTCCTCCGAAAGTTTCGAGTGTAGAGAACCTTCTCATCTTTTATTGACGTCTTGGTTTGGAGTGCCTGGTCGAGTGACTCCTCTTTCTTTTTCTTTTTCCATTGTTCATGTGCTTCGTGAGATCCAGCGAGCTCTTCAACGGTGAGCACTTTGAGGTCTTTTGATTCTTCAATCGCACACACAACATTTTCGAAATTATTGGTTAATGATCTCAATATTTTCTCCACAATTCTGGCATCGGACAATTCTTCTCCGTTCCGATTGAGTTGGTTTGCCACGGTCTGGATACGTGTTATGTAGTCGGACACGTTTTCTAACTCCTTCATTTTCATGCTTTCGAGCTCTCCACGAAGGGTTTGGAGACGCACTTGCTTTACCCGGTCGGCTCCTTTGAATGATTTTTCAAGGATGTCCCACGCTTCTTTTGAGGTGGTGGCACCAGATATTTTTTCGAAGCCTGATTCGTCAACGGCTCGGAATAACATGTAAAGGGCTCCACTATCTTTCGATCTTGCATCTTTCAACACCTTTTGTTCTGCTGTAGTTAATTTCCCGGTATTTTCTGGTTCTACAAAACCATTTTGAACCACGTCCCATGCATCTTGAGCTCCAAGAAGGGCTTTCATTTGAATACTCCATTTCTCGTAATTTGCTTTTGTAAGCTGCGGCAGTGATATTTGTCCCGTGATATTCGCCATTTGACCTGTATATATATATACCTTTTTTTTGCTAATATATATATATATATTTCAATATATAATATATATATGTGAATATATAATATATATATGTGGTCAGCAATTCAATTTGGTAGCTAGGAATTTAATTTGGTTGCCTGAATTAATTTCCACCACTTGGCTGCTCCACTTCAATTTATTTTGTCTCCTGCTCTCCTTTTTTTTTGACTTGTCTTCACTGCAACCCACTTAATACATTGAATTGTTTCCACTGGTATTGATTTGAATCAATGCCCCACGACTTGCTGCCACTATTTTAATGTTCTCCTGGACCCCTTTTTTTTTTTTTCTCAAGTCAATTTAATTCCATCCACTGCTACCGACAAAATAAATTCCCAACCATTTTAATTCATTGCCTCTTCCTCTCAATTAGTGAGACTTTGGCAGAGTGCAAGGAAATGGTGGGAGTGGAGAAGACACAGCAGCTTGGAGGAGACTAGCCGGGCGCTTGGAGAAGGCTGGGACAGAGCGGCTTTGACTAGGCGGTGCTGTGGCGGTGCGGGTTCGCCGGAAAGAGGTGAACCAACGGGGAGCAAGAAGGAGCAGGCGGCACAGCAGCTCCGAAGAGACAAAGGTGGGCAGATTTAATTCTTTAAATTTGAGTGTTTATATCAAACCTATTTTGCTCTGAGTTCAGATCACTCAGGCTCTGATACCAATTTGTGGATTTTGATATCTCACACACATAAGAACACTTTATACTTTTGATATCTAAAAGGGATAACCAAAAGCAGAGAGTTGTATAGCTAAAGCTTTCTTTAGATTTATTGCTTTGCTTCGCTCTGACTTTTACAATAATGGAAGTACCTATTTATAGAATGGAAAATAAACAACAGACAATGAACACATGCTAATACTATTCTTATTGTGGCTTCAAGCTTTTCGGCGAGGTAGATGAGCCTCCTTCTTGGACTTCGCCGATTCCTGTTACTTTTACGGCATTTGATGTTTATGCCGTTTTTCAACAACTTTGACTACAACAGGTCTGACCGAGGGGACACTCTTCTGAAATAAAATAGATATTGATCCCACCAATATACGAAAGGTGCATCTTCAATTTTCTTCTGTTATAAGATTGAGAAACCCATTTAAAAGTAGCCAAATGAGGAAAATAAGGATACACCTAGGGCTGTTAAGCCCATGATTCGGGGTAAGTCTATGAGCGAAGGCTAAAAGGTATTTCTTTTTGACAAACTGGCAAGAACCATGGTGGAAAAGAAAGGGTGGTTTAGAACAAGACAAGGATTATGAGCAAATATGGCCATTGTTAAGAAAACAAAACTTCGCGAACAAGGGTATTTATAACATAATAATAATGAGTACCGCAAGCTAGGAAATGACGACAACAATAAAAGCCTGTGATATAGTCCAAAGTCTAAACATAGTAAGCAGTCAAATCCAAGGATCTTTAAGATTTCCTCGAAAAGAGGCACGATTTGGAAGTTAACGTGAATGGATAGAGATGAATGTTGAAGACATCAAAGATGGTAATTATTGACTGCATTAAGTTACGGAATAGTTACGAATGCATTCTTAATTCGAGGAATCTTTATTCATTTTTCAGAAAAAAGAGGTCAAAAAATCAGCCATTTATTGCTGAAAAACGGGGTGCAATTTGTTAACACATGAAAACTATGTGTTAAAAGCCCAAAAGTATCGTCAGTGCCCAATATAGCGAGAGGCCCAAAAAATACTGGTCAAATACGGGCTCAAGGGCCAATCCGAGGGATAGGATCCCGAGTCACAAGATCCCGCAAAGAGACCAGACATAGAATAAAGTGCGCAGCTCGAAGAATAGTAGTCAAAGTACCATCTACCCGAATAACACTGTCCAATGAAGACCTTTCCGAGTATGTCCGCGAAAATATAATCCAAGGAAGGAAGTGCCAACACCCTCGCATAGGGCATCTCCACAAGAAGAAATGGCAAGAAGGATGAGAAGTCACTTCCAAACGGTGTCCGAGTCATCCTGTGGTAGGCCTTTGAGCATAATAGACCAATCCATTTGGTTGAGCTACATCAGCACACCCACATGAGGAAGTATCAAAAGGATAAGTGCATTGCACCAAAGGCACGAGAGATCCTGGTACCGCAGTGCATTATTCTCTTTAGAATTTCTATAGATTGTGTACTATAATATGGTGTTTTTGTTATTCACAGTGCTTTTGATTTCTTAGATTGAATTTAGATTGTGAATCATTGTCAAGTCTGCATTTTTATCTTAATATATTATATATTTAGATTGTGAATCATTGTCAATTCAGGAGGAGTATGAAGCAGTTGTTGAGGCTGTCACACAAGCTAGTCCTGACAAAGAATTTGATCCTGATCGTATGTTCTATGAGGTTGCGGGTGGTCACGATCGAAGGAAGGCTGTTTACGGACTTGGTTCGATTTCCAGGATGATCCGACCTCGGGGGAGTGAGACAAAGACAACTCAATGTCACAAGAATTCCTTACGATCCAGGAGGAGCTTCAGAGGTTGCAAGGAGACTACCGGCCACGATCCGCCAGCCCAGCCGATGATGATTTTGGAGGAGGTTTTGGCTTTGGGGGTGATATCTTGATTACATGATGTGGACAAAGTTTAAGTTGTTTTAAAGTTCAAGTGTTTGAGCAACAAGTTAGTGTTGAACTTTTAATTCAAGTTTACTTTGATACTTGTGAAAAAATTAAAAATATGTTTTGGTTGGATATTTGGTAGTTGCAATGGAATTGTATTTATTTTGGGATTGTATAATTTAGGAATGGTGTAAAGTTTGATTGAATTTATGGTTTTGGGCTTGTTGCATGTGGTTTGTTGTAAAAACAAATTCTGCTGTGACGACATCTGTGGTCGCGGATGCGGTCGCTATACATCAAATATACAAATTTGGGGCCAGGTTTTGCGACCGCACTAGGACGGTCGCAATTGTCCTACGACCTAACAGATGGTTGCTAAGGAGGTCGCAGACAACTTTGACCACTTTCGGATCCGGTCGCAACACAAATCCTAACTTACTACATAGCGACCTACACTCCGCGGTCGCAGAGGGTTTTTCCTACCGAATTTAGGCTTCTGGCGACAGGATGTGTTGGTCGCTATATCCGTCTTTTCTTGTAGTGCCTTATTCGGTACAAAGATTCAGGTAATCCAAAAAAAAACTGGACATGAATTGGATAAAGGAAATAAACATCCAAGGAACTTTCAAAAACCAAAGTAAGAATAGCTGGATGTAAGATAAAAGAGGTGTCAAAAATACCACACAATAAATGGTTGACAAAGGAGAGAGGGGCAGTTGGCAGGAAATCCAACTGCTCAAAGCAATAATTCTAGATAAGCCATTATCTAGGAGCTAGAATCCAAAGCCAAGTGATGGACACAGTGACGTCACAAGGAATAAGAGGATGTTTGAAATCCTAGATTGAAGTCCACGAACATTTATAAATAGAGGAATTTGAAGCAGATAGAAGGCATAAAAAATTCCTTAAACTTTTCTAAATACTTCCTCTGTTTTTTTTTATGTGTAACATTTCTCATTTGTACGTATGCCAATAAACATTTTCAACGATTAATAACTCAAATTCGGTAGAGGTATAAATTCTAATAATTTCATATTTAAAAACTACAAGATGACACGAATCCAACAAGATCTCATTTGCGTATATTTTTTCTTCGTATAACTATGACAAAAATATAAGTCAAAGTACCACAATGAACAATAAAAAAAAAGTCAAAACATTACACTTAAAAAAGAACGGAGGGAGTATTTGATTTTTGTAATATTTTCATTTCTATAAAGTTTTCCTTTGTGTCTGTAATAGTATAGGGTATATAGTATTGCATCATCTGCCATGATGAGCTAAGTATTTGTCTTCTCTATTAGGGAAAAATAATGTTTAAAAAATTTATTTTGTATTTATTCAATAAAAATCCAGGCTTCCAATATGTTAAATATTCCAATAATATAGTAGTTAAAACCCTTTACTTAAATTTTGTTACGTCCTAAATTAGGAAACGACATAGGACTGTATTTTTTGTTGCTGATGAAACCATGAATCAGTGAGCCATCGATTGGGGTCGCGTGGTTCGATGGAGTCCTTAAAATCCCGAAGCTAGGGAAACCCAACAGCAGAGTGGTCAGACCCAAGATATCCGTGCTTAATTTTATTATCGGAAACATGATAGGCAGGTATTTAAAGAGTCTTGGATTGAGAAATAAGAAAACATGAAGTTTGGGTGTAAAATTGAAAAAAATGAAAAGCCTTAGAGGCCAATTATTATTTTGAGAAGTCCAAAGGAATAAATAGAAGAAAATGTAAAACATGGCGGACTAAATTGTCCAATTGAAAAGAAGATGTCCACATTGGAGAATTCTAAAACATAAAGGACTAAAACGGTAATTTTTCCAAGAAAATATGTTAAAAATCATTTAAGAAATACAAAAATTATTGAATCTACTCTGTATATATATAGATGATTGGTGATGCACATAAGATATACTAGTCATCAATCGTCACATAATTATTGAATTCATTGAATGAGTCTTTGCAGAAACGCTGTAGTCCAATTTCCAAACAATCTTGCACCAAATTCTCCAAGTTTTTCGTATAAAAAAAAAAAAAAAAAAAAAAAGTAATGGATTATGAAATTGCTGGATTTGTCGTGGCCCTGCTACTATGGGCAACATGGGCGGCCACCACGGAGAGGCGTCACAGGAGACTGGAAGAGGTTGGGCAGCTGCCACCGGGGCCAACACCGTGGCCGGTGGTGGGCAACATGTTCCAGCTGGCAGGAGGCGCAGTTGCACCGCATCAGTTGTTGGCCAAGCTGGCAAACAAACACGGTGCCGTGATGATGCTCCACCTCGGCTCACTGAAGACGGTGGTGGTGTCCTCAAACCAGGCCGCTCGAGCCATGTTCAAGGGGCACGACCTTGTCTTAGCCGGGAGGACAATATACGAGTCAATGAAAGGTGACATTAGTAGCGACGGTTCGCTCATTACCGCCCAGGTTGGCCCACGTTGGCGGATGCTAAGGCGTTTGTGTACTACAGAGTTCTTCGCCTCGGCCCCTCTTGAGGCGATGCGTGGTGTTAGGGCAAGTTGTGTGGATGCAATGGTGGAGAGTGTAACGGAAGTTGCAGTGAGATCGAATAATGTTGGCACGGTCGATGTGGGTAAGTTGTTCTTCGTGATGGCATTCAACTTAATAGGCAATTTGATATTTTCGAAAAATTTAGTGGATTCAAAGTCCGAAAAGGGCGCCAAGTTCTTGTACCATGCCGGGAAAACTATGGAGTGGGCCGGGAAGCCTAATCTCGCGGATTTCTGGCCGTGGTTGAGATGGTTTGATCCTCAAGGGATACGAAGGAGAACGCAATTTCACGTGAAGCACGCTTTCGATGTAGCTGGAGATTTTTTGGATGAACGAATGAAAGACAATGAAAAGGGGATATCATCATGTATGGAAAAGATGAAGAAAGATTATTTGGCTGTGTTGTTGGGGTATCGAGGCGATGGTACTGTCGAGGGGCTTCATTCTTTCTCTCCAACAGCGATCAATGTTATTGTTTTCGTAAGTATCTACTTCTTTTACTTTATGTACCATATTGCAATACTGTGAATCTCTGACTTTGTGATGAATTGGAATTTGTGAGAGTATTTAAAAAAATTGACTTATTATAAATGAAATTTAAAATCCAAATTAATTTATTTAAAATTAGGGATATGAATTTGAATTTTTCTTTTTCTTTTTTTATTAATTCAAATAAATTGAACGATATATTATTATTAATTTTTTTTTATCAACTCTGAAGCCCATCAAGCCAAATTAAACATATATCCTTATATGGTTGTGTTTTGGACTTGCATATCCATAAATTTCATGATGGATTTCCTCTATAGTCTAATACTACTATAGTGAAATTAGGTTTATACTTTATGCATTATTTCTCTTTTAACTCTTCGTTTTTTCCTCTTCCTTCCCCACCACGACTCCATCCTTCCCCAAAAATTTGATAAATAAAATATTATAATATTAAAAACAAATCAAGCCTTCAAAGAATACAGTTTTCAAAATATTATTTATATATTTTTTGATTATTAATATATATAGTAATTGTTTTTCAGAACGTAATTTTTATTTAATTACTCAAAGTATAGAGTATTAGTATCAAACACTCTATAATAGTTTAATCCAATCTTAAGAGTATAATAGTAATAGTACAACACAATATAGTATACTACATATATTAGATACTAATACTATTGAAGTATATTGTTTGTAACCTCATGAAACATGATTTTTTCCGTAGGAAATGTTCACGGCCGGAACCGACACGAGCACTAGCACGCTGGAATGGGCCATGGCGGAGCTCCTCCACAACCCGGAAACTCTTGAAAAAGTCCAAGCTGAGCTCAGGTCCACAATCCGGCCCGGCGAAAAGCTGAAAGAAGAAGATTTGGAAAAGCTGCCATACCTCCAAGCTGTGATCAAAGAAACACTGAGACTTCACCCACCCCTCCCCTTCCTCGTCCCACACAAGGCCATGGATTCGTGCAAATTACAGGGCTACCACATCCCCAAAGATACCCAAATCCTCGTCAATGCATGGGCAATTGGGAGGGACCCAAATACCTGGAAAAATCCTCTCGAATTCAACCCTACAAGGTTCATGAAAAAACCTGATGTCGAATTCAAGGGCCATCATTTTGAGTTCATACCATTCGGGTCTGGTCGGCGGATCTGTCCGGCGGTGCCTTTGGTGAGTCGGTTTCTGCCGGTGGTGTTGGGGTCGGTGCTTCACCAATTCGATTGGCGGTTGCCGGAGGGATTGAAGGCCGGAGAAATGGATATGAGGGAGAGAATTGGAATTACACTTCGA